>JANKOE010000004.1:17645021-17658500 GCA_026284465.1 Erythroxylum citrifolium
ATTTACCGACCGAACTGAATAATCGTCGGTAAATTTACCAACGGAAACAAATTTCCGTCGGTAAATTTACCGACAGCTATATTTCCGACGCTTTTTTCCGTGAGTATATTCCGTCGCTAAATAAGCTTACCGACGGAATTTGTCTGAATTCCGTCGGTAATTTCCGTCGCTAAACTCCATTTTTCTTGTAGTGCTCGTAGGATACTTGGAGTCCAACTATATTTCTTATGAGTTTGTTGATAAAATTGGGATACTCCAAGGTAAGTTTTCATAACCACTACATTTAATTGATCAATTAAAGATTACATATTTAGCACTCTTAGACTTAGCTCTCATTAACTTAAGTATCAAATTGTCTTTACTTGAAACACACTCAGTATTTTGAATGGGATACGAAATTGTGTATAAATCTGAAATTGTGTTTTACGCTTGTTGAAACGTGACCTTATAATTGGACCCATTAGCATCCTCAAGTCTCCATTATTTTGGTAAGTTGCATCACCTACTCCAATTCTGGTCTACATCAATTATAGATTTTAAAAGGTATTTGTTGTTAAATGTCAATTAAATTATTTTAATAAATATTATATAATTAATTATTGCATATATGATAAAATTTATATAGTTGTTTTAAACTGAACTTAATAATACTTTAGGTTAAATTGATTTGAAAAATTAAAATTTTTTTTTAAATTCCTAATACTAAATAATGGTTTAAAAATAATTTAAAAAATAATTAAAATCACAAGAAAATGTATCACAAACATTGTTTTGCACTTTGCAATAACTATTATAGTCTTCACCTTTATACATATTTGAGGATATTATTAATGAAATGAAAGTTTAAAGTTGAAATTATATTTTATTTTAGTTAATAAATATTTTTTTAAAAAAAGGACATTTACAATACACGTGAGATGTATATGTCCTTTTGTGTATGAAAAAGCAAACAACCAAAGGTGTTTACATTTGTCTACTAATGAAACGCATGCTCAAACTCAATGATGTAGCCTCTTTGAAATTATACATGAGTACACTAACAAGTTTCCTTTTTGTTAACGTCAAAATTAGAGACTAACCCATTTACGTGCATGGAAATTAAATCTTGCTTTCATTGACAAAATCACCGAGCTAGTATGGCCTTGTCTGCTTATTCCTCATCTTGGACAAGCACGTACTGAAACAAAATGGAATTCCCCTAGCTAGCATCTAGTAACACAGTCATACTGATGTTAATGTGAAGGACAAAAACTGGCAAATATTCGGTGATCCTCGGAAGGATAGGATCAAAGTGATGTCGTGGAGAAAAGAAAGGCCAAAACCTAAACAAAGTGAAAGATCCGCTCTTTTTAAATGTAGATAAGTAGGAACATGGAATGCTTTTTTGGGGGTTAGATGTCTGGTCCAAATACGATTAGATAAATGGCAACAACTGATAACTCTTTCCACTTGGTGGGATTGACGCAATCGGCACAAGAAGCCGAAAGCTGCTCCTAGTTGTTGACCTAACGCGCAAGAGGACAAGAACGCCCCATTGTGGGCCGCACGTTAATTTAGGAAAGCTACTGGCGAAAGATACAAAAATTGGTACAAAACCAAAAAAAGGCAGAAAGTGTGGAACAACACGGCAAATATGTTTGGTATGGAGCGTGTGTGTGTGGCACATGCATAACCACCAACTTCGTATACGACAAAATATACTTCCCAAACACTTTAAGCCACCGATACCAAAATTTACTGTTTGTCTATTTTATTTTTATAGATAGGGGAAATAAAAGCAAAAGGGTGAAGTTCCTGAGTGCGTACTCACACTCACACCCTCGTGATGATATTGATACCACGTGATTTACTTTTACCACCGAAACCAACTAATTAGACGTTTTGAAGAATTTCATTATTTTGATCAAGTCGGTGTTACTTAGACTTACGTCATTCTTACATAAGCAAACGTACTTGCGTTGTCTGTTTCACTTTGTAATTGTACGGACTTTTTTTTAACTCGGGGTAATTAATGGGAGGTGACAGTTTAGGAAGTCGGTAAATTAAAGATGTCAATTTTAACACGTGCTTTTATTAGTTTTAGTAAAAATTTATGTACTTTGAAAATTTTGTGGTCTTATATTTTATGCTTAATTAAAAAACCCTAATCTTCTTCTCAATTTTATAATTATGGTCTAATTTTTAAAAGATGTCAATTAAATATTTTAACTTATAATTTTTTTAATTTTTACCTTATGTTAATGTTTCTAATACACTTATTGACATGACTTGTCAGATATTCAAGTAATCTTAATTATTAATATACATCAACAAAAATAATATAAATGATGAGGATTAACAAAGTAAACGTTGTTTCAAAAATTAATAAAATTATTATCATATTAAAAATAAAAAATAAATATAAATGTTTCAATTTTAAGAAAATAAATTAATATTACATCTTACTTATGTATTATTGTATAAATAATAATATAATTATAATCAATTAATCAACTCAATATATACTATTTATGTGATTTACTAATCTCTAATCATTACCTCTGGTGTAGTTATCTAAGCTAACAAAAATTGTAAGTAAAACTTAAATAGAGGGAGTGATTCTAAAATTTCATAAAGAATAATATTTTTATAAAATTATAATAAATTAATGAAATTAAAAAATATTAATAACTTCTACCTTAAATCAATTTGCTACACTTGATACAAATCAATTCACCTGTATCTATTTTCGTATGCCACTTGTACCTCTTTCTATCCATCCATCCATTTATTCTTAATGAAATTAAAAAAATATTAATATCTTCTACCTTAAACCAATTTGGTATATTTGATAGGAATCAATTTACCTATGTCTGTTTTCGCGTGCCATCTGTATCCCTCTCTGTCCATCCATCCATTTTTAATAAAAAGATGGATGGACAAGAGTATAGGGTGGTACACGGAAATGGACACAACTACTCTATGCCCTATTTGATGGCGTATGGTTATTTTATAAATGTGAAATGATGTAAAATTAGAGAGAAGTTCTTAATTATCATGGATTGAGAGGAGCATAGGGTGGCATACGAAAATAGATATAGTCGTTTTGTGCCCCACCTAATGGCGTCTGGTTACCTTATAAATGTGAAATGATATAAAATTAGAAGGAAGTTCTTAATTATAAGACCAATCACACAAACAAGTTGACAGGGGTGTTGAATTTGTATTTCAATCTAGAAATTAAGGGTATGGTTACGTTTATTAAAAAATGAATGAGATAAATTATGTATAAATCCAATTTTCTACGATGGTAAGAAAGTGTCCTTGACCAAGTCCAACGGCCAACATTAGGTCTAAAAGTATACAAATACGTTAAGACATGAGTCGCATGAAAATGGAGTAGTGACGTGGAGCGAGGAGTGACCACTTTGATAAAGAAAACAAGCTTAGGATTACCCTATCAAGTGCGAGTATCCCACCAAGGAACCAAATCCTACGGTCTCTATTCACTTCAAGTACCTTCTCGGTTTGTCTGATATAGAATTAAATTATTCCCATAAAAAAAAATATAAAACATGGTTGGTTTCGATCATTCTTACAAATCAAAACCAACGGCCAGAGATCCACGAGAAGGGGATTGGAGCGCCTGTTCTTTGCTGCTTAAGGTGAAAAAAATCTATCAATCACTCCCAAAAATCGAGGTCAAAGGACCACGTGTCAAAAAACAGAGTCAGTAATTCCCATCATGGGGAGTTTTCGAGGGGGCCCCACGACGAGGGCTTCGATCATCGTATCAACTGGTATTAAGAACAAGACTTTTGAGGGGAAATGTCTTGGGGAAGTTTGGGGCATCATAACAGGCAGAGCTCTCTGCTGAAGACAAGTGTCACATTGATGATGAGATGTACAGAACATAACCATAGAATACGACAAAATCCAAAACCCACATTCGGATGACCCTAGAAACAAAAGAAAAATTAATTTGTGAAAGGCGAAAAACGACACCTCAGGCCCTGACAAAAGACATGCCGTCACGCGCTTTCCCCTAGAGGACAAAAAACGTGTCTTCCTCAGTGGCGATGTCGTGGTTGTGGGAAGGAGACAGGGGTACTTTAGGGACGAGGGATGGTGGGGTTAGGCAAAAAGAGTCGCGACGGAACCCTTTGTCGCCACGTGCCTTGGCGTCGGCCGCACGCAGCAAAGTCTTTGTCTGCTACTGCCTTATTTCTTTTTCCTTCACGTTTAGCTTTTAATATCTCATGCGTACAGCTATTGCCAAACTTGGAAATTGGAAGTTATATTATTATTATTATTATTATTATTATTATTATTAAGCTTAAATTCCATTATTTCGTAACTTTAGATACTCTCTCTGATTTATATTAAGTGTCGTTTTAGATACATTTTAATTATTTAAAATAAGTGTCATTCTTGACTTCGTATGCATGTTTATAATTTTACTTCCAAAATTAACCTTTACTTTCTCTCTTATCTTAATTACACAGATCACAATTTGAAGACAATTTAATATGCAATTTCTTTCCAATTTCAAGGCAATTCGTGAGAGTATTAATAAGAGTATATCTATAATTTCATTAACTTTATTAATAAGCGTGCATTTTTTTAAAACGATATTATAAATTGAACGGGGTATATTTTATAAATTTTTAAAAGATAAAGATAATTTCAAATAAATAAAGGAAAAATAGGAGAGAGACTGGTGAGAAGTGACTTGGTTACAATTTACAAAGAGGCAGTTAGTATTGGTATGGATGTAGTGTCTACGTGAGAAAGAAGACAGAAAAAGAGGGAGTAGGTAGGACCCACAAGAACACCTTAATTTGGCCGCCTGCTTTTGTCGTCTCCGTCCATCTCCGTCGTTCCTTCCCTCTTTTGACCCTCGCCCTCTCCCTCTCATCTTTTGTTTTCTCATATTAATCACTTACCATTGTCCTCTTCAAATCCGTTTCTTTTCTTTTCCTTTCCGTCCATATCTTCTCTCTACGTACTTTCTATCTCTTCTCAAACAATCCCCTATAACTGTCTTTCGATTCCTCACTACCTCACTCACTGTTCCTCGTCGCCTTTTATTTGCCTACTCCTTCACCTCTCACGTACTGAATAGGAAACAAATATTGTAAGGGCAGGATTGATCAAAACTGTTCCTTTACGTAGCTGTTAAGCTTGCTTGCTTGCTTTTCTGTTCCGGTGTTGTTGGGCTGTTGTCTTCTTGAGTTGGGTGTTCTGGGGTCGAGAAAAATGAGGTTGTGAGATGGTCTGAGTACGAGGGCACGTGTTCATTCCTTCTTTAAGGGGCAATTTGTTTGTTTTCTGAGTTGTGTATAGGCCAGTTTTTTGGTTTTGGGTGAAGAATTCATCTTCATGGCTGGTGGCAATGAGGTCAACCTTAATGAATCCAAGGTATTCTCTTTTGTCCCTGACTCCTGTTTTCTTATCTTCGCATGCAATCCTCTCTCTTCTTTGATCAGTTTTCTATTGACATAATTAGTACAAGTCTGTTCATGGTCTAGGCCTTTTTGTTATGACCTGTTGGGACTTAGATTTTTACTTTGGTTCACGACATTGGAGTTACACTTTTTTGCTATTTTGGAACGAATGACTCTGTGATCTTATTATTCGTTAACATGTTTGACTTCCTTCAACTTTTAAACTTGTTTCTATTTGGTGCTTCCGGTAGACATAGCTTGTCGTTTGGGGCTGTGATTCGAGTGGTTTCCGGTTTGTTTGTGTTTGTCCTCAACTTTACTTACCTAATGGATTGAGTGGCAATGGATTTGTTTCAGCTTTTATTTGACATTCCGAGTTCTGGGAATAAAGTAAACTTGATATATTTTCTGAATCTTATGGAAGCGTAATTAGATCGCTTCTTACCTAAAAGAGCTTTATGAACCTTTCGTTCTCTTCCTTTTTTTCCCCCCTTTTTCTCGAGAAAATCCTCTGAAAAACTTGGTACTTGCAGATGGTTGTTCCACTGAACACGTGGGTACTCATCTCCAACTTTAAATTGGCATATAATATACTTCGCCGACCAGACGGGACCTTTAACCGTGAATTGGCAGAGTTCCTTGAACGTAAAGTACCTGCCAACACGATTCCAGTAGATGGGGTTTTCTCATTTGATCACGTTGACCGTTCTTCTGGTCTCCTAAACCGTGTTTTCCGACCAGCCCCTGAAAACGAGGCTCAATGGGGGATGGTGGATCTTGAGAAGCCCTTGAGCATCACTGAGATTGTCCCTGTGATTATCTTCTTTCACGGTGGAAGCTTCGCTCATTCATCTGCCAATAGTGCTATTTATGACACCTTTTGTCGCAGACTTGTTAGCCTTTGTAACGCTGTTGTGGTGTCTGTGAATTACCGTCGCTCACCAGAGCATCGATATCCATGTGCATATGATGATGGTTGGGCAGCTCTGAAGTGGGTCAAATCCAGAACATGGCTTCAAAGTGGTAAAGATTCTAAGGTTCACGTCTATTTGGCTGGTGATAGTTCAGGAGGTAATATAGCTCACCATGTCGCGGTGAGAGCAGCTGAGGCAGAAGTGGAGGTACTAGGTAACATGCTTCTTCACCCAATGTTTGGTGGTAAGAAAAGAACAGAAGCAGAGAAAACATTGGATGGCAAGTACTTTGTCTCGGTTCAAGACCGTGATTGGTATTGGAGAGCTTTTCTACCTGAAGGTGAAGACAGAGACCATCCAGCATGTAATATATTTGGCCCCAAGTCCAAAAGATTGGAAGGACTCAAATTCCCCAAAAGTCTAGTTGTTGTGGCTGGTTTGGATCTCATACAAGACTGGCAGTTGGCTTATGCTCAAGGGCTCCAGAAAGCTGGCCATGAAGTGAAACTTCTTTATCTAAAACAAGCTACTATAGGTTTCTACTTTTTGCCAAATAACGATCACTTTTATTGCCTCATGGATGAGATCAAAAGCTTCGTGAATCCTTAACTGTTAATACTCTACTTACTCTTAACTACAGGCAGCACATACGTAACAAAAAGCTTCACGTTTCAGTTTTTTTTTTCTCCCCCACTCTCTGCCCCTTTGAAAGTGTTGGTGTGTAGTTACAAGATTTGTGTAGAACCGTTTACTTCTTACCACAATTTCACTGATGAGGGTGATATCGAGTTCTGTATGTTTTTGGATTCAAGCTGTTCTTGGTCTGAAGAGTACTTGTTATGTTGTTCTGGGTTCATAAAAGTATTCCATCTGATCAGACGGCGAGCTCCAGGCATCCCAGGATCAGAACTTGTTCGTGGAATTTGGCAGAACCATCAGAGGTGTAACCAACCCCTGTTTAGCTTCCGTCACAGAGTAATGGGGGTAGAAAAAGTGGGGTGTTGTGATCTTTGTTGGGTTAATCAGTTGTTTTTAGTAAGTTAGGAATTATAAGCACTAATTTCAGAACATGACTGGACTGGAACTTATTCATCCATCTTGATATGGAGCTTGTATGTTATACCTGTGTTCTAGAATTATATAAAGATTTTCGCAACGTTGCAAGCCTAGATCCTGTCTCCTTACCAATGCTTCTAGCTTTAAGGTATCAGCATTATCAGTTTGATAGACCAAATCTCTGGTAAGCATATCAACTTAATGAGAAAGAGTGTTGTATGCAATAGTAGGACAATTGACTTAATGGTCTCCATTCCAAGGACATGCGTAGTTTGAATTCGTCAAAGATTACTGATTCCAATTCATCTAATTTTTGTCTTTTTGTGTAGTGGAGAAAATCGATTCCCCACTAAATCATTATCATCTCCACTCTATACTTGTATCCCCGGTAATGATATAATACGTACTTGACCCTCAACTTGGCGTCGTATAGACCATACTAACAATCAACGTTAGTTACAAGTCTCTAACACGACGTCGTTATGATATGATGTAACGCCATCGCAGAGAGCAAGTCAAAGCCCTGTCCGCCAAAAGAGCATCCATGTAAGAAAAAAATGATTGGAAAGACATCAGCATCAAAAACTTGAATAATTCTTGTCAGCTCCTTGTTCGTTGCCCAATTGTAGTTGGGATATGCAAATACAGGAATGGGTTTGGTAAAAGTATAAGGGCAAAAAGCTAAATCAATTTTGTTACGGTCGACCACTTGGAAGAACAAACCATTCCGATTCGTTTTTATGGGATGGGACTGGGGAGGGTACTTTCTACTTAGCGGGTAGTGTAACCGGCAAAGCTACAAGACAAGGACAAAGAAGTTTGTCTTGTAATTTGACTTTTTAGGGGGGTTTGCTTTATACAATACAATACACTGCTATTTGCTTGCATGTGGCCGAAGTATCCAACCAAAAAAGCATTTCACATTTGAAACTTTGGTCTTTCACCTTTCATTTTACTACTACTAGCGCTGGCATGGGGTCCTGTCTGAATTTGTCCCAAGCCCAAGTTGTTTTATGCAAAGTCATTGTCATTGCCACTGTCCTTTATTTAATCTTGTGAATTTCCTTACATTGGGTGTGGCCGGTCCCCCCGCACCCACACTGTTCCCTACTTTCTTTAATGGCGTTCACACCACATTTGGTATTTGTCTTTTCAACACATGCATGGGTTAACCTTTCTTTGTTTACTTCCTAATACTAACTAAACCAGACCCAACTTGCTGAGCTGTTAAGGCCGGCTTGGCTTGTAAATTATTTAAAACCCAACTTGGCATACAAGTAATCGTCACTTCAAGCTTCACTTGTCTTTGTAATAATTGATTTTCTTTTAGAATTTGAAATGAATTAATAGGTCATATCATAATATGATTCAAGAATGATTTTGATTTCAGGGATTGGTTGGACAATCCCACAAGTAAAACCTTTTGAGTTAGTCACTCAATATTCGGAAATGGGCCTATCACAATCCATGTGCATTGCGTGGTAGACAACAATGGAATAAGCAACAACATTGAGATTAGAATAACTCAGAGATGACCTCTTGACTTGATAGACACAGAAAAACCAAAATAAAATCAAACCAAACCGCCCTGAAATTTTATATTGTTTAACAAGGCACGGCTCATCCTCCCATCACCAATCTATGTGCCAACTTTTTGACAGAATAAATTATTCGACGCTTTCCCTTGTAAATAGCAAAGATGATGGCTAGTATTTTGATAAATGTTCATTCTTATAACTTCATACCAAAAGTTTTGAGAACAGACAAAGGAGAAGCACCATTTCAAGGTTATAACTGCAACTAGAGATGAAGTTAGGTTCAACAAGAACTAAGATTCAAGAGAAACTGCAAGGATTGCAAATTTGTATTACACTGGCTTTCAACCCCCATGTTTTTATGTGCAACACCAGAGGCAAATTCATCATGTTCTAGATCATTTCTATTTCTTAATAAACTATTTTCGATGATGCATTTCACCCGAGTATAGGCAGCAAGTTCTCACAAACTGCACCTTACATTTGCAGCTGATTGTTATGAAAAATTATGAAGACTTGACTATAATACTCAACTCTCATAAGACATATCTCCAAACATATCGACAGTATTCGAAAATATACTCTACATGAGTGGTATGCTAGAAAGTCAGTCAATCAAAGCTCGTTACAAAATTTTCAAAACAACACACATTTGTGAAAAATCAATAAATAAATCGGGCCTATTTTATTCATAAACATTTTCATTCACGAGTGTTACTACACTCATTGTTCAATCTCAATTACAACCATTTCTAATTTGGAAAGTCGTTACAAAATAAAATTATAAAAATAACTAAGGTACAAGAATTACAGAATACACAATTTGATACAAAAATAAAGAAATATAAATGCAAACGCGAACTGATCCCGATTTCTATTTCTTACTTGAATGCAGTGGCCAAACTCCAATTTGCCTAACTAGAGTAACTCCTCTGAGCCTGTAAAATAATATTGCAATTTTGAGATAAATTTTGCGAACTCAGTGAGTGGCCCATCCTCGATGGCTCACTCAATCACATAACACATTAATACATACAATCACATATTTCACATCATTTCATTTATCATCATGTAACATCACAAAATTATTTTGTTCACAATTTTCACATTTCACATTCAATGCAGTCAAACAATTCGTTTCGATCATTCAAATCATACATATTACTTATATATGTAATGCACATGAGACTCACTTTCAGTTGTTATTGTTGTGACCAAATACCTATAATTGTCCCATATCTATTGTAAATACCGAGCTTATTCATAACTGTCTCGTATCTGTTGGAGATACCGAGCTCAATATATATAGTGAGCCTTTGGCTCTTAATCACATTCTGAACTTTAAGCTTCTTTTTTTTTCAATTTCTAAGCTTTAAGCTCTTTCTCGGTGGCTACTCCGATTACAACCACCTTTATATTGTCATGCATTCATGTAATGAAATGAATCAATCACATAAGATCAATCAGTCACTTTATTTCACTTTACACATTCACTTTCACATGTCATCGGACCTTAGTCCGACATTCAACATTTAAGTCGAGAAAACACGTAGTCAGTTCAATTCACATTCAATGAGCACTTCCAATATTTATTTCATGCATCAAACGCCTCGGACATTCAATGTCTAGAATCAGTACAATCACATTCACATAATCATTCAATACAGAATTTAAATAGAATAATTATTTAAAGTAAGATAATCTAGGTCGACTCACAGTATGGTCCAGATTAGCATTAGCTTCCATGATCCGAAAATGTCTAGATGCGGACGTTTTATCCTGCACACCAACATTATGCAACACACACATTGCACACACATTATTAATTGCACAATCTTATGAATACTCAATCACATACATATGTATATGTGTTGTGTATAATGTATGCTCAATGACAATCCCGAGTATATTATCTAAATTCACATCTTATGCTCATTCTCATTTCATAATTCATATATGTCTAATTGAACTTAGGTTTACACTTCATCTGTAAATGATCATTCTAAGTTCACCATTCAATCTTTATCCTTTGTATGTGTCTAGCTTATCCTTAGGCTTACACCTCAAGAACACTTAGTTATTCTAATATCATAAATCAATTTCTCGTCATTTCTTTTCGAACATTATATGCTCTCATAATACCCAATTCTCATACACATTTACTTAATACATATTACGCAACTCCTTTTAATCATAACTACAATCATATGAACATCTTCATTCCCATTATACTCTTGCCTTTGGTACTTTGATATTATCAATTCATTCACTAAGTTATAACCCCAATTATTACTTCATACATATCACACTTTTAATCACTTAATCCAAGCATCATTCTAGGTTCAATTTAAGCCCTATTCTAGCTTAAATTAAGACCAAATGGCCAGTGAATGTCCACTGGGTGGACCTTCATGAGTCACTTACAGAAATGTGAAATTTTGATCCTCTAGAAAGCAAAATCTCTTCTTTGGTCGTCATAGAAGTTGTAGAACTCAAGTCCTCTTTGAAAGCATATTTAAATGACCTCAATTTGAGATCCACAGAAAAAGTTATGCCTCTTGTCCCAACATATATCCAATTGCATCCTTAGTTTCCATATTCTTTACTTATTACATTCAACATCATATGCTTGGTCTATCATTTCTAATTTAATTACTCATCATTTCCCCATTATTCTAACTCCATTTCAAATCAATATTATCCATAAACAATTTATAGTCCATGATTGATCATAAACACTAATAACAGAACATATACATATATATACATTTATCATCAACTTTCAGCACATATTCATCTTCATTTCCACCTTCATTTCACTTCTAACTATCACCTTAATTCGTCTCATTTCAAGAGCGTAACTCAACATCTTGGTTAACATAACTTTCATTTTCATTATACCCTTAATTCACAACACATAACATCTACATAACAACTCATCACTCATGGTTTTCATACTCTCAAAATAGAACATAAACACATGTATTCATCCATCAATTTACTGCACCTAGTACACAATTTCAAGTCAAATTTTGAAACTATTAAAGACAGAGTTTAAATTCAATGTCTTCATGAAAAATGTAGCCATATGTCTCTAATTTAATCCAAATGAAAAATCATTTCATTTGAACATCTACAAATCAATTCATGGCTAAAATACAGATGCATATCCAGTCGAAATGTTACATCTAACATATTCCAGCACATTTTAAACACCATTATCACTTTGTCTCTAAACTTTCATCCCAGTTCTTCTCTTTTCAAGACACTACACTTGCCTTTTTTTAACTTCAATACTCAATCCAACCCCTTTCTAAAGCAACCAATGATTCACATTTTTATACATAAAAAACATAACATGAAAATATCCATTAACAAATCAATTTTTCTGCACTTCTTTCTATATCATTTTAGGATTCATTCTAACTCTAAATCATCTCAATACCAAATCATACATTATTGTACATAAATCATAGGAAAACAAAATATAAACACATTCATTTCTTCATGATCATTTTACCACCAACTATCATCATATGTGCTTCTATTTAGACAACCCATGAAGAACAAAGTTTAACTTACTTGATTTACACAAAGCTTCTTTAAGAGTCTCCAAGAAACCCTAACCTCCCACATCACACGATCATCACTATCATTTAAGGTAGAAGGGTTAGGTCTTTTAGTAACAAGATGGAAATAGCAAGGTATTTAAGTGGCTAGTGATGGAAGAAAGTAAGGTTCAGATTGATGCTTGGAGAAGAGAGTG
Organism: Erythroxylum citrifolium; assembly: GCA_026284465.1. NCBI lineage: Eukaryota > Viridiplantae > Streptophyta > Magnoliopsida > Malpighiales > Erythroxylaceae > Erythroxylum > Erythroxylum citrifolium. The sequence continues at coordinate 17,657,719 of JANKOE010000004.1, forward strand.
CTGTGAGAAGGAGAGGAAGATGAAGAAAATGAAGAAGATGAAGAAAAGAAGCATGTATCGTACATGACAAGTGAAAGACCATGAGATGGTCTTTAATTTTGGTAAATAAAAACATGAGTGGTGAGTGGCAAGTGTTGTGACACTTGTCACTTGCCACTTGCCATTTTATTGTGAACTCTAATTAGTTCTTTTAAAAAGTGTTAGAGGTGAACGCAAGTGCACGTTTCTATCGTCAAGTAGAAATGATAAGTCAATTAAAATGCTTATGTGTTGGAATTAATTTTGGTTGATTTGTGAAAATTATGTTCATAAATTGATGGAATTATTTGTTGAATATTCACAGGTGGTTGTAAATACCAAAAAGACGAAAAAAAATCGAAAAGAGGAAAAAATATGGAAGAAATCCCAAATCTGCTAATTTTCCAGAATTGGAACCCAATTAGAACACAACCATCCAAGATCTGCTGGACTTCTTTTCAAGATGTTTTTCATCGAAATTGAAAGACTATCTGATCTAGACAATATCAAATCAAGATAGGAGAGATTGAATTCAATGAGGAATTAAAGGGTCATTGCCGGATATGAATGGATCTTAGGATTTGTTAAGGGCATCAACGCATATATTCTGGGTTTTACTCCAGCCTGGCGTACTTCTCTTCTTGATTTTCCAGTTGTTGATTTCTTAAACAGTATCCATCGCTTATTTTGTTGGGTCCCGAAAATTTTTTCTTTTATTTCATTTTCTTTTATTTATTTATTTGTTATTCTCTGGTTATTTCTTG
>JANKOE010000004.1:17658600-17670534 GCA_026284465.1 Erythroxylum citrifolium
ACATCTTATGCTCATTCTCATTTCATAATTCATATATGTCTAATTGAACTTAGGTTTACACTTCATTTGTACATGATCAATCTAAGTTCACCATTCAATCTTTATCTTTTGTATGTGTCTAGGTAATTCTTAGGCTTACACCTCAAGAACACTTGGTTATTCTAATATCATAACTTAATTTCTCGTCATTTCTTTTCTAACATTATATGCTCTCATAATATCCAATTCTTATTCACATTTACTTAATACATATTACTCAACTCCTTTGAATCATAACTACAATCATATGAACATCTTCATTCACATTATACTTATGCCTTTTGTCCAAAGATATGTTTATTTATAGACGATTGACTTATTAATGTTTTCCCATGAGATATTTAGGCTTGATTTTGACCTTGAATGAGCCTAGTTGATGTTAGATTGAGTGATTAAAGTAAGGAAAGTGTATTAAGGAATGATTTAAAGATCTTGTTAATTGGTTATGAGATGCGTATTAAAGAAATGTACCTGAGATTGTCAATGAACATACATCGTACATATTCCATATATAAATTTGTGCATAAATGAATACTTATAATTGTGCAAAGTTGTGATGTGTATAAATGTGTACGTATTGCATGATTTAGAAGAACATATTAAGCGTCAACATCTAGACGTTGTCGGGACTTCGAGGCAATAACTTTCTGGAGCAAATTGTAACTTAGACGGTCTCACTTAATTATTTGTTTGTATTAAATTCTGTATTGAATTATTTAGTGAAATTAATTGTTGATTCCAGACATTAAATGCCCGAGACGTTTGATGCATAAATGACATATTAGAAGTGTTTCTTATATGTGAATTTGACGAAATAAGTGTTACTCAACATGATTGTTAAATGCCGGACCAAGATCCGATGATAAATGTGAATGAGACTGTGAATGTAATTGATTAAAATAATGACTGATTGAATATGTGTGATGCATTTTATTACATGAATGCACGATCAGATAATGAAAGTTTTGACCTGAGTAGCCACCGAAAATAAGCTTAAAGTTCAGAATGTGATTAAGAGCCAAATGCTTGCTATGTAAAATAAGTCATGTATTCCTAATGGATAAATAACAGTTATCAATGAGCTCAGTATCCACAATGACTACGGGACAGTTATAGGCACTCAGTTACAACAACGTAATAATTGGAAATGAGTCTCATGAGCACTGCATATACATTTAATATGCATGTTTGAATGATTGAAATGTACTGTTGACTTGTATTTGAATGAGAATGTGAAAAGTGTGAACAAAATGCTATGCAATGCTACATGATGATAAATAAAATGATGTGAATTATGTGATTATATATTTTGATGTGTTGTATAAATTGAGTAAACCATCGAAGAAGATTACCTCATTGAGTTCGCAAAACTCACCAAAATTACAACGTTGACATTTCAGGACCGAAAGTGGATACTAGTGATAGAGAGACTCTACAAGACGCATAGTTCTTATACTTTTGGATAGAAAAAATGACTCAAAGGTTGATTAGCTAAGACTAAAGGATCTAGTTAGAAATTTTTGTATAATTCCTTATGTATGTAGCATATTCTGTAATTAGTCTTGATAATGTACATATTTGGATGATTTTATAAAACTATAATGTATATTCGGTTTTTATGAAATGAAATGAGGAAAGTTTGAATTCTTAATTATTTTGTCTTTCTTTATGATGCCTTATAAGAGAATATAAGTGCTCCAGCATGCCACCCTTGTGGGGTACGTATTCAGATATCATGTGTCTTGCAAGAGTGGAGTGCTTGCATTGACAGTAATGGAGACTTTAAATTTCAGGGTTGTTTAAAATGGTGATTGTGGATTTTGGAAAGCAAATAATAGATTTAAGAATCACTCCTATTTGGAAACAGAACTAGGAATCACTCGTATTGTATCAGAAAGGAACTGGAAATCATCCCTATCATTTCGGAACAACGAGAAATCACTCTATCATTTGGGAATAGGAATAAGAAATCATTCCTAGAAAGAAAGAATTAAACTTTAAAGCTGCTATTCGGAATCCAGAAAGCAAATCCCTCGTTATTCATGACTTGAAACATTCATGATTTTGAGGAGAATCCTGTTATCGTAATCCTAAAGTAGGAATCTAACTTTAACTTGATCCTAATACCCCTTGAATTCTAACCTGACAAGGGTAACTTAAAGTAAACTTCAACTGAACTTTGTAATAAAGGAAAAACTAAACAACCACTGGAATGTACACCATACAACAAACATTATTGAGTTGTGGCTCATATTTTTTTAAAAAACAATGCTTTTATCCCTTAAGCTCCCCATAGTTGTAAGGATGGTAAGGTACAATAACATAAAAAAGTTTTCCTTATTGGAGAGAAACCTATTTATAATCTGTTTTTCTTCCTATTTGTCTTGTAAAAAGAGAAAAGCCAAGTACAAATAATGCTGCAATACTCTTTGCAATAGTAGTGCATGATCTATTTCTATGTTCTTAACAACCAAGGGCCCAGCACACCAAACTAGGTGCTTGGGTAGAAATTTTGCCCTTTCTGTTCTTCTAGCCTTTTAAGATGATCCATAAAGAACACTAAATTGCATGGAAATAGGAACTTCCAACTTAGGCCATGTTTCACATAAGAGACTGCTCTTCTAAATAACTGTATAGCCAGTAGCAAAGTATCAGCAAAGTAGGAGCATAAAAATAGTCTATAGATGATTAATACACAACATAATTAGACAAGAAGCAAGTATGCAAAAGAACATACCTATGAAACACCTGGAATCTCAATGCCATGTAACTGTTTTTGACGAACCATCCATAGTATCAGTCCAGTGCTTTCTGGAATTGATGATGCCTGATATGCAACTGCATTGGCATGTATTTTAAGATGAAGATACATCACAAGGAAACTCATAGCCATACTTGCACATCAACCCCATTACTTGCTTAGCCTTATATATTTGACCATATGTCGAGTATGCTTTGTACATTATATAAAAAGTTTTCTTAGTAGGATCCATGTTGAAATTCTCCATTTCTCCAAGAACATTCTCCATTTCCTCCAAGCGGTTTTGTGATACATACATGACCATTTTACAGTGATACAAAGACCGACAGATTCTCCAACCAGCATTTTCAGCACGTTTTACAAAATCTGCCAGCTTGCAAACTGCATCGTATCTGAAATAACTCGAAATGATTGCCCGCATCACACCAATTGTTGTCACAGTAGTTTTATGCTTAAATGCTTCATTTATCGAGTTCTCCATTTCCTCCAACCAATCTTCTTGTGCATATACCCTAATCAGCAACACATTGAGCCAAGGCCTATAGTCATTCTCGGGGATAAGCTTTATCAATTTCTGGATCTTTTCAACTCTATTAGTAACAGAACTTCTACAATATGCACAAACCATAGCTCTGATCAGAGGAATTTCGTTTGTATTGACGTGATCTTTTACCAAGTTGTATGTATCTTCCATCTTCTCGAGATTCCCAGAGTGTGCATAGCCTCGAAGCATTAGCAAGTATGTGTTTAGGTCAGGCTGGACAGGGCCTGCTTTCATTGTTTGAAAAGTCTTCTCCATCCTATCCCACATCCATGCAGTCAAATATCCTGCAATTAGATTATTGTATGTGCCCAAGTTTGGCAAGATATTCAAAGATTTTAGGTCACTGAATGTTGCCTCCATGTGATCTACCAACATCAATCGCCCAAATACTGATATAAGAATGTTATACGTTACAACAGAAGGAGCACAATTTGTTTCTTTCTTAAAATCATGAAACAGGTCCTGACATTTATCGATCAGACCATTGTACATATAAGCACTCATGAGGGCATTATATGTAGAGGTTGTCTTAATACGCTTATAACTGGCCTCAGTGAAAATATCTACTGCAAGGTCAACATTCTTAATCATACTCGCAATCTTAATTCCCTTGGAGTACTCTTCCGATGTCATAGGAGAGCCACAATCTGCTTGTTTTCTTCTCCAGTTGAGAACCTGCTAATAACATAAGTTTACAGATTTAAGAAAAGGCAGGAGAAAAAGAGTTAGGAAAACACTAAAAAGCTTGAAAGGCTCAAAGCCAACAAGAAGTTTCTTGCTTTCACAAACAGGAATAGTTAAAACATCGAAACCTCCTAATCATTGAACAAACCAATCACATAAAAAACTTTCTACTGTTTTCATATGGCATCAAGTTCCAGCAATTTCAAGCATCTCAGCATAACAACAGGAATGATCTCAAGAACCACTTCACATAAAAAAAAAAATTTTAAAAAGAAGAGAAAAAGGGACACATACAACAGACAGATGAAGAGCCAAGCCACGCACAAACTCGTTTTAAAAATCAACAAACCTACATAGACAACTGAAACATAACCAAGTAAAATGAAAAGCCAATCCGTACCTCTAAGGCCAGGTTAGGCCATGAACCCAACTGCTTCAAAAGCTCAACAAAAGCGGACCCAGCAGGATACTTCCTAAACAAAGGCTCTCCCTTCTCGTCCAAGATCCCAAAAACCTTATCAAAATCCCCAACATTTTGAACAACCTCGTCCGCCAAACCAGACACCGTTTTGCGGAGATCTTCACTGTATTTGTCGTCACTTCGAGAGAAGCTGTTGGAGAAAAGCGCGATGATGTTGGAGAAAACCCTGGTGGGATGTGAACCGGCGTCGGATTGGGCACAGAGATCGCGGGCAAACCAGTGATTTGGAGATTTGTTGAGGGTAAAGATATGTGGTGTGGGGAGTCTAGCTTTCGAAAATGATTTGTAAAGGCTGCCAAGCATATCTGCTTGAGCAGCGTCCGAGATACTACGCACTCGCTTCATCTTATCTGACAATAGTCGTTGGGTAGCATTTCGTTTTGGAGGGTTTAAGGAGGGTTTTTTAGTTGCTGCTTGTTCTTGCTGCTACACAACTGGCTGCGAAGAGATAGAGAGACGAAGAAAGAGAGAGGGTATGGACTGATCTGATAAATCTGGGCTAAATCTGATCCTAATGTGAAAGTCCTGAATTTTATGGGCCTAAAATTAGAAGGGCCTAAAAGATATATGTTTTAACACGTGGCATAGTTGGTAGCGAGTGTGACAGGTGGTAATAGCAAATTACACACACACGGTCCTTTCAAGTGAATTGATCCGCTGCCGTGCTGTTCATCCGTAATCTTGAAATATCAAAAAAAAAAAAAAATCCGAGGATTATCCACTGGCACGAGTCACTGGCTGGCCTCGACCCAGCAACCAGCAGTCTTGTTAGGTGTGTGTCTGTGTCAGTCACTGATTCACGTTCTTGATCATCTAAGTTTCTTTTGTTTCTCTCTTAAAATGGTGATCTTAGCTTTTGATCCTCTGTTTGAAACACTTGGAAGAAACTTTGAGTTTTGAAGCTGTGGACATCTGGTTGAACTGTTGAATTGGGATTTTGACTTAATTCTGAGTTGGAAAGAGAAAAGCATGATCTTTTGTCATTAATTCTATGAAAGTCTGTTGAAATCATTGCATGCGTGTGACTTGGTGAGTCTGATATAATGATTGAAATTTCAGAAGTTTTGTGCTATAATTTGTGCCCTTAAGTGCTTGTGGAGGTGGGGATATACATATATACAAAGTGGTTTATGGTTCAGAGCTTTGAGGATTGTAACAAAATGACATTTTTTCGTGCAAACTGCCGTAAATGATCATCCTCTGAAAATGGTTGTTAATTTTAACTAGATGTGATGCGGAATGTTAGATAGAAGTGGGATGATTATATCTTTAAGTGGTATGGAGGAGGTTTGGGTCGTGTGACGTAAATCACCGTCGTTTCTTCCCCAACAAATAATTCTCTAGCCAGTGTCTTTCTTTGTCAATGATTTTTTATTCTTTTCCTTTTTCAGGTGTGACGTGGAATAGGGAACACTCCAAACTGATGTGATATGAAGGCTTAGCAAAATCATGTATGAAAATTTGTTTTGAGCAAAATGTACTTTGTTTATAGCAGGCCTTCCATAGACGCAATGGGTTATGCAATGAGCAGACTGCAGATAGAATCTGAACTTTGTGATGGTGGAAAGAGTACAAATGAAGTTGGTAGTGGACAAAGTTCCAGTAAATTATTGAATAATTTAGATCATGAAATTGCACAGCTCACAAAGCTGAAATCAGGTCCTAATAAGCATCTGGGACAAGACATGCCTGGTAAATTGCAGTTGCCTGTTTCAACGGTGAAGATGCTGGCAGGACGAGAAGGTAACTATTCAGGTAGAGGGAGATTCTCAGCAGCTGATTGTTGTCATGTGCTTAGCAGATATTTGCCTGTCAATGGGCCTTGGCTTATTGACCAAATGACCAGCCGAGCCTACGTATCACAATTTTCTGCCGATGGTTCCCTATTTGTTGCTGGCTTTCAGGTGTTTCCATTTGTTGCTTTCTGTTGCACTGCTTACTTACTATCACTTGCATTTAACTTTCCTTACCTTCTTTGAAAAATGTTACAGGGAAGCCACATAAAAATATACAATGTTGAGAAGGGCTGGAAGGTTCAGAAGAATATTCTTGCCAAAAGTTTGCGTTGGACTGTGACTGATACATCTCTGTCCCCTGATCAGCGATTTGTTGTGAGTTAATTCATCTGGATGATTAAATTTTCGCATCTTTGATGTCCACAATTAACAATATATATTTGAACCAAATGCAAGAGGCAAGCTATCAATTGATGGAAACAAATGCACTTAATGTCCTCATATACGCAGTTGTAGAATATCCATCACATTAAACTAATGGTTCATGTTTTAAAAGTTCTGCCTGTATAATTGACATATCAGTATACTGGTACTGTTATTAACTTTATAAAGCAATGATACGACTTTTTTCTGTTGACACCTTCCCTTTTACACCTAACATTTTCCTTTTCGCACTCGCTGATGGATAAAATTCTATTCTATTCACCTGCTAACTGTTGAGAAATCTGTTTGACATATTCTTTATTTAAGTATGTTTGTTCTTATTTATGATTTGTACGGGACAGCTTGAAGATGCATCTCTTAAAAGTCAGCAGCCTAAGAAGTGACATTCATCCTTTTGATAAAATTATTGTTTAATTTTATTGCAGGTATATGCCAGTATGTCACCTTTTGTTCATATTGTGTACATCGGGTCTTCAGACACAGAATCTCATGCAAATATTACAGTAAGTATTAGCTTTTGACCTTTATAATCAATACAGTTAGTAACTAGTTAACGGTACTGTCAGTCATTATAGAAAATAGTGTCTGTACCCTGATGCTTACTTATTATGGTATCCTTATTGTCTTTTGCTGGTTCTTCTACATAATCTTTGTATCTGGTTGGTACTCTACCACTAAAATTTTGGACTTTGTGCAATTTATTGCTGATTTACAAAGAAAACATCAAAACAAAACATGATTGAATTATGTCTTTTGTTCTAAACTGATGATGGTACAGTTGAAGCTAGACCAGAAATACATTTCTGCAGTGTTCAAGGTTTATGCTGGGAAACCAAGCACTGTGTTCTCTCACACCATTAGTGCAAAAGAATTGTTTCTAACTTTGATTTTAACTGATTAACTTTTCTTCTTTCCAGTTGCTTGGATGTGAAGATGCTATAGATTTCCTTATGCAACAAAGCAGTTCATTATTGATTATCAACAATGTTTAGTTAAGTATTTCCGTTATATTTTATTCTATTCTTTCACAGGAGATTCACGATCAATTGGATTTTACTGCTGCTGATGATGGGGGCTACTCCTTTGGAATCTTCTCTGTAAAATTTTCTACTGATGGTCGAGAAATTGTTGCAGGGACTAATGACGATTCAATATATGTCTATGATCTTGAAGCAAATAAGCTCTCTCTTCGAATTTTGGCACACACAGTGAGATTCTATACTTCAATAAGCTCCTTCCAGTGTCATCCTTCATATAGTCATTGGTGGCTTGGTTCTTCCTTAGAATTCCCAGTGCATTGATCCTTCAACCAACTCTTGTATGAGTGTAATAGAGAAGCTTACCCATAACATGTGGACTAAAGAATTTATCCCCTCTTGGTTTGTTTCCTAGGTGTCTTCCCTGGGAGTTAAAGTGTATGTTTGTCAGGATGGGCTGTAGCTTACTGTCACAAGCAGACAATATATAAACAGTTATAACTAACTAAGACATGAAGTAAAGTGAATAAGGTGAATAAAACTTCTAAGAGGATATCTGAAATTCCTCAGCGTCCTTTTCGTCTTGGTTCCTTTTCTCTGTACTTGTCATTTGCCAAGGCAGCACATACAGGTATTCAAGCAAATGGAGGGATGTTAATTAAAAATTTGATCCTCTTGTTAGGTAAATGTGGTGCAGGCCATATATATTTTAAGGTTATAATGTTTTGACTTGTGATTGTTATGTAGAATATAGATCATTCTTCTGGATGAAAATGTAATTTGGATGCTAGAGCTGGAAGGAATCAAGTCATTGTGATCATTTGTTTCTCATCATTCTATTATTGGAAGCTTTTAATCAATTTGTGGCTTCATTGTGGTTTCCACTCCCTCTCCCTCTCTTTCTTGTTGCATGACAACCAATAATTAACGAATTATTTATCTTATTTTCAGAGTCCTAAAGTAATTTGTATTTTGTGTTGCAGTCTGATGTTAACACTGTATGCTTTGCCGACGAGAGTGGCCATTTAATATATTCTGGAAGTGATGATAGTCTCTGTAAGGTAAGATAGTTTTATGTGCTGCAATCTCTGCGTGAAATACCTCTGTCCATAGTGTTCCTATTCAAATTCCTATTTCAGTCGCAATTAGCTTGCTCAAAGTTATTGCATTTGTTAATTAAAGAAAAGGGGTTTGTATTGTTTTTTAAAACAAATTTAGGGAACTGATTCCGTAAGGATACTGGATAACTTTGAATGTTGCTTAGGTGTGGGATAGGCGTTGCTTTATGGTCAAAGGGAAACCTGCAGGAGTTCTAATGGGTCATCTAGAAGGCATTTCATTTCTTGATAGTCGAGGGGATGGTCGTTATTTTATTTCCAATGGTAAATATAAGTCTATCAAACTATGGGATATCCGCAAGATGGCCTCTAATGCTACTACTTGGTATACTTCATCTCCAGTAGTCCTCTTCAGTCTAGCTCGTGTTGATGTTGATCTATTAGTTATATGATGCTCTTAAGAACATATGTATCTATTATTATAAGGTTTATGTTTGTAATCATTAGCTTATTGTAGTCTTATTATATAAACAATGGTGAATTGCAAGATAACCTACTCGCCTATTTTCATCATAAATGCATATTTTAATTTGTTGCCTTTCATATATGCATCATTATAAATCAAGCATTCTCTTTCTGGCATTGACCACGTGAGTTGTTGTGTGTTAAAAAGGGAGAAACATTTAGACTGCACGAATTGCTCTAATTATTCTCTTTCTTTTCGCAAGTGCTGTGGGTCTCAGGAATTATGAGTGGGACTACAGATGGATGGACTACCCACCCCAGGCCAGAGAGTTAAACCACCCTGGTGATCAATCAGTGGCTACATATAAAGGCCACTCAGTCTTGCGTACTTTGATTCGCTGCTACTTTTCCCCGTCATATAGGTAGGTATATTAATATATTCCTTTTCTTAATATTTTCCTTACCACTTTGCATTAGTGTCTGGCCATTGTAGACCTAATTCTTGTCCAAGAATCTGTCAATAGGCTACTAGTTTTTAACTTTTTGCCACGATTTGGCTATAAAATTGGTAAATCTAGCTATTACCTACACTTTCACCTGGTGGAGATTTTTGTCCTTTGTTTGGCAACTAACGTGTGCTTTAATTTCTTGAATCTCAGTACCGGACAGAGGTACATCTACACAGGATCTCACGATTCTTGTGTCTACATATATGACTTGGTAAGTAACTGACATCTACTGATTTTCCTTCATCTGCATGACTTGTCTGCCCATGTACTCCTGGTCTCTACTTACAAGTACGATGATACCTTCTCTTGGCAGTTAATTAAAATGCAATAGAATGCTGTTCTTCTCAGCTAATGCCTTAAAGATCAATTAGCGTATGCAATTATTGGTTATATTTACCAGTTGAACATTCTATTAATTCTTAGTCGTTATCCTGGCTAGATTACTGGAGCTCAAGTTGCAGTGCTTAAACATCACAAGTCTCCTGTAAGAGATTGTAGTTGGCACCCACATTATCCCATGCTTGTTAGCTCCTCTTGGGATGGAGATGTTGTCAAATGGGAGTTTCCTGGAAATGGAGAAGCTCCTGCCCCTATTATAAAGAAAAGAATTCGGGGCCGACATTTCTACTAGAAAAATTCTGTGGTAAATATATCTTTCCATAACACTGATTATGTTGATCGCGTGAAAGAAAAGGATGAAGCAATTCATGTTTTTTCCATGTTCAAATAAAGTTGTATTCATGTTTTTTGCCAAGTTCAAGTAAAGTTGTATCTTGTAACAAAAATCTGTGATTCTTACATTCAAAACAGTTTACCTGTACATAAATAATCTCCAATCCAGAGTTTGAGATGTGCATACATTTTCTGTATGCCAAAAAGACACTTGTTTTGTCCATTTGCTTCATGTTTATGTACATATCCTGTAGCAACACCAAATTTCATGATTGTTATTAAGAGTTAGAGCAACTGGTAATATTAATCCTTTGACCAACTTTCGACCTTCGCAAAAAAAAGCCTTGTCAGGCCACTGCTAATTGGACAACAAATACATTAGCAGAGGTCTGACTTCCAGTTGCCTCTACTGCTTGCTAGCGGTCTTGTAGTCAAGTAGTAGGTCCAGTTACATAGATGGACGATCATTTGGATCAAGTTCATTAAGTGAGGTTCGTAAAGAGAGCTGTAACTGAGAAAACGATCTTCCAAACTAGGGAAAAGCGATCCAAATGATCTAACAAGCATTCTTAAGGTAGATATGAACAGCAACCACCAACAAGGTGGGACCTCCTGTAAAGGAAATTAGTAACCACCAACAAGATGGGACCTCCTGTGAAGGAAATTGGAGGATCATAAGCTGGAAACAAAGCAATGGCCCAATCATTGTGTCTCTTTTACTGCAATAGCACCCATCAGATAAAACCAGAAGGTCCCTCTTCTGCCAGAAAATTATTGTTTCTGTTGGTTGGATGGGCTATTGAGACTTAAAACATCCACTTGGAACAATTGGTTAATCAAATAGGGAGATTTACTTGGGAAAGAGTATTAATGATCATGGTTCCTTTAAGACAACGGGAATATCATAAGATATGAGGGCCCCTACTTTAACTCGGAGAATCAGAACAATCAGAGGTGTCTTAATACATTGTTGTAGGACATAGTTTCCAGAATTTAGGTAAAACCCCGTTCATTGCTCCTCCGTTCACTTTAATAATAATCAGTCAAAGCCTTTTCTCTAACTAAAACAAAGGCTCTAACATGCATCCAGATCAAGATCATTGTCTGAAGTATGAACCGTTGATTTGATCTAGTTTGGACCCATAAGAATCGCATGGAAAGTGGTTGGCAGTATCAAACACATGAAATGCGACAAAAGACTCGAAACAAGAAAAGAATGCGGCAAAGGGATTTTGACCTGAGAAAGGCAGGGACTATCATGCGAAATGTGAGTGTTTTAACCTTTTGACGGCTTTCCAACTAAAACACAGACATGAACTGGGGTTTGCTCTAAGGATTTGGTCTTCAGATCTGCTGCATGTGACTCGGAAAACTTTATGTTATCCTACTCTTAACTAATCTCATTTGTCTCTTGCTTTTTTCCAGAAGAAGATGAGTTAGTTATCCCACTCTAACCAATCTGATCATTTATCTCTTGCTTTGTTCCAGAAGAAGATGAGTTAGTTATCCTACTCTAACCAACCTCATTTATCTCTTGCTTTGTTCCACAAGAGGTTGAGTTAGT
>JANKOE010000004.1:17670634-17683725 GCA_026284465.1 Erythroxylum citrifolium
GAAGAAGATGAGTTAGTTATCCTACTCTAACCAACCTCATTTATCTCTTGCTTTGTTCCACAAGAGGTTGAGTTAGTTATCCACTCCAACTAATCTCATTTATCTCTTGCTTTTTCTCAGTTCCGGAATGAACAGATTATTACTTAATTTCTTTATGTTAATTACTTAAGAACGTTTGGTTTTTTTAATAGTTTTTGTTAGTTATATTTTTATTAATGATGATTGTGATATATTAGGTAAAATTTAAAGATAAATTATTTTAAATTTATTAAATTTATTTTTAATCTCTTATATAATATTTAATAATAAATTATCAATAAAATTATTTTATCTTTAAAATAAATATTTTAAAATTTAAATTTTATTTTAAATATTTAATTATATATATTACGTCATATTTCATTCTAAACAGTAAAAATGAGTTATCTCTAATTTGGGGGGTTTTATGATAGAATGTAAAATGGTAAATACGTACTACATAATATATTCTCAATAATTTTTTATAATACCAATTATATCCTCAACCCTAATGACAAGCAGCAAGACAATTCATCTCATTATTTGTTTTGTTCTATTAAGGGTAGAATAGTCATTCATTATTATTAGACATACATTACATTTCATTACATGCTTCTTCCAAATGACATTTCACCATATTATATTACTAACTTTTTCATCTCTCCTAAACAATAAATTTCTAGTATTACATCTATTTATATTTTATCTTATTCTATTCCATTCCATTTTATTATAAACCCTCATTTCAAACGATGGAATAATCTTACATTTCATTTTATTCCATTAATAAACATAGCTTAAGGGGCATTTATTTCACTTCTGTTTTTCTATTGTATTGTTTAGTTTTTGTTAGTTAAATTATTCATAATTTGTAGTAATAATAAATTTAAATTAATTAAATCATTCATAATTCTTATTAATAATTAATATATCAAATAATTAAATAATATATATTTAGTTGATACTAAACCAGATTAAAAAATAAAAAACCACCACTAGTTTTCATAAATTTTAAAAACTAGAACAAACCAAAACAAAATATATAAACCAAAAACTCAAACAAACATTTTTTTTACTAAATTTGAAAATAAGAATAAAAAACATAAAAAAACAAAAGCAGACCTAAATCTTTTTGCATGGCTTGCTAGACAGACAACATTATGTACACACCAATTTCCTTAAAAAAAACATTTTAATTATATTTATAGATATTAATCGGATTTTCACTGTCCACAGTCTTCTTATTCCTTATATATAATAATTCAATTAATGAATCAGACAAAATAAAAATACTTCCCACTTAACATATTAAGAACAGACAAAAAATACAAGAACCATGTTGGTATTCTGGTTGTTGCTGTGATTGTATGTCACCCAAAATTCCAACTTTACCCCTTCCACTCGTTACACTGAGCCGTAGGCCTCGTCTTCTGGCTTCCTGCTTTCAACGGGCACGGAGTCTGTAAGGGCGGCACCATACAGTTATACTGTAGACACAACGAACTACTCGCGGGAATCTCAGCCGTTGGATTTATCTCAATCCCTGTTAAGTAATTATGCTGCAAGTATAGTATCTGTATACTAGACGCCAGTAACCGGTCCACAAAGCTGCTCGGAACCTGACCCGTGAACCGATTGTTATTCAGGTACAGGTTCTGAACCGTTGACAACATGGGCGATACTTGACCCGACAATCTGTTGTAGCTGAGATCAACGGTCGGTATCGTCACTTGATCACCCGGTTGAACCGGTCCCCAAAACGAGTTTCTCTGCAGTTGAAGATTGGCCAATGGAAATGTAAAGACCCGAGCGGGAATCCAATCCGTGAACTCGTTCAGACTCAGGTCCAAATAGTTTAATTGATCAAGCCGGTCGATGACCCGGTCCAGGGGACCACCGAGGCGATTCCAGGAAAGAGAGAGGGATTGAAGCGAAGGAGGGAGGGAATTCGGTTCAAGAGAACCGGACAGATCATTTCGCTTCAAATCGAGACGAGTTAACGTTTTTGAAACAAAAGATGGAACTGAACCGGTGAGACGATTATGACAGAGGACAACATTGGAAAGTTCAGGCAGTGCACCAATGGACTGAGGTATAACACCAGTGAGCAGATTGTAGCTGAGATCAAGAGTTCTCAGATTGCGTAACTCACCCAAACCAGCCGGAATCTCTCCGTGGAGGAAGTTCCTACTAATCGCGAGAAACCGAAGGTTTCTGAGTTGTGATAGAGATTGTGGTAAAGTACCGATGATTCGACCGGGTACAACGGTGAACTCAGCTAAAGCAGAGAGCTTTCCAATGGCTGGGTCGAGTCGGCCGGTAAGACCAGGAGCACCGGCCCTTGGATCACCCAAGTTGAGAGTGATCACCTTATCTGAGTCACAGTAAACTCCGGCGAAGTTACAGGGATCGGAAGTGAAGTCCCATGAAGCGAAGAAGTTGGAGCCCGGCATGTCGTCTAAGCGTTTACGAATGGACTGTAGAGCCAAGAAATCAATAGGGTCTAAAATTGCATGCACACAAAATTCACATTGTAGAAGATAGAGAGTTATGAGAAGCGAGCAACATGGTGCTAAATGTCTGAGTTGCTTGGTGGCCATTTTATGCCTGAAGAAGAGAGTGGAAGAAGACTAGAGTGGTTAAATACAAGAAAAGGTGAGGGTTTACTGGGACAAGTATACCGATTTTTGGTGGGAAATGGTGTGAAAGCTTTAATGGCGAAAGTATCCGCATCAAAAGAGAGTGGCTTTGAAGAGAAGGAACCACGGGGACTTGAGAATCTTCAAGGCTTTTCTTGTAGATGGCTTTTCCATTATTTTGGCTTGTGGGATAAGATGCAAATGGAAAATACAAGTAAGCTGTTTTGTTGTTTCTTTATTGGGTTTTGGGTCCGTGTTTAACCAGTTGTCCGAGCCTAGGTGGCGGGGGTTAACGTCAGGTTCGGACCGTGATCACGTGACAGAGAGGTTCTGCTAGCTGTGTGTAGTTTTTATTTTACCATCTTCTTTCACACAACTCTTGTGCATGTACTTTTAACAAGGATGTCCGTACGTAATGTAACCCAATTTCAGTTAATATAGTTTCTTGGGGCGAAAGGAAGACTCTGCTTCTGAGTAGCACCTCCTATCCGTCGCGTCGGTAGATTATTATCTACTAACATTAACAATGTGCTAAGTGTTGAAGTCAAAGTCAAAACGTAGAAACAAGAAATGTTTTGTTGGCATTATACGTGACCTGTAACAAATACACCCACCTAGAAAGGAAGGCTCATCAGTGCCCTGTAGTCGGAGTTCAGGTCCTCTGTTTAATATTATAGTGTCTTATTGTGTCCAATAAATTTCAGTCATTTATTTATATAGGTCCCGCATGGGTCTCTCAAAATAAACGGCTGAGATTCTATGAGACAGAATAAGATAGAGTAATATTGGACAAAAAATTTGGATTCCTAAAACTAAGGGTAGTAGTAGAGCTGAAATTTTTCAGCTAGAGTTGAGGGTGGCTTTATCGTAATTGTTAATTTAATTTTTCAAAAAAAAAATCTAATGTATACCCTCAAATATTTACTTAGAATTTTTTTGATTTTCAAATTTAGTAAAAAATATGTTTGTTTAAATTTTTAATTTTTGTTTATGATTTTTGCTTCTTCATGTTTTCAAAATTTATGAAAATAAAAAAGAAATTTTTATTTTTTATAATCTAGTTTATTATCGACTAAATGTGTGTTATTTAATTGTTTAATATATTAATTATTAATAAAAAGTATGAATAATTTAATTTAATATTATATATTTAATTAATTTAAATTAATTATCAATAAAATTTATGAACAATTTGATTTTATTTAATAATTTATTTAATTTTTATAAATAAATAAATAAATAATAATAAATATAATTAACTTTAAAATATTTTCAAAATACATAAATTTCAAATAAAGTATTCAAATATATTTAAAATAAAATTTATTTTTAAATAAAATTTAATTAATTAACAATAATTTATCTTTAAATTTATCTAATATATAATTATCATTAATAATAAAAATATAATTATATTCATATTAATAGCTAATCAAGTTTTTATTTGTATTTAAAAAAACCAGAAAACTTATTTGTATTTCAACGTTTCACAAATTGTAGCACATTTACACATTCCCTCTTGTCCAAGTAATCATTTGTATATTGTCCCTTTCATGCAAGAAAAATAGGTAGGAAAGTAAATAAACACTGTTTCTTATGCTCTACATGGGGATTATTCGACTACGAGCTTGCAAAGAGAATTATGACGTGAACACATTCTTGAATCTTGGCACGAAAAGGAAAGTACATTAGAATACAGGCTTTACAGATGTAAAGAGTTGCACGCAAGAGACGAATTATCCAGTCTCGTTACCAGGGTTTGAGAAGAAGGTCCACTGAGTTAAACTTCCATGGGGAAATGTGTGGTTGAATATGGAGTATGGATTAAATGGCATTCGCCATCATCTTTCATCACCACCCAAGCCAGAAGTATAATACGTGCCGTGCTGTCTTTTTCACCCAGCTGCTCCCATCTGTCTGATAAATGGAATCATCACCTTGCATACATCCAAAGGAACAACTTGAGGATTTGATGACTTCCTACTCTGCATCAGATATTTACATCTAGACTCAGTTGAGGTCAATAATTTTCACTAATAAAGCCTAATTCAAGTTCCTCCATAGTGACAACAGAAACAGAAAGATGATCTAGCTGTTCCCTGCGTCTTCAACTTTTAGCCTCAAGCTGCTGTATGTTAGCTTCCCCTCACTTCATATCCAACAACTCCCAGATGTCATCAAGTCATTACCTGCTGTGACCAACTGCGGTAGTTGGTCTCACCTTCCAATCATCAACTCAAATATAGTCGAAACAATTAGTAACAACGCAGTCGCAGAAGCTATAGTTTTCCAATTGTACATGTGACCAAGGATCTGCCAGCTATCGAACCACGGCAAGTTAAGTTGGAAGCTGGACTTGCCCTTATGCTTATGGTAAGCTTTTATTGCTTGGTGGACTGTGGATGCATACAAATTTTCAGGGACCACAAATCAGAAATTATTACAGCGAGGCTTGCGCACACCTAACCTTATTTATTGGCAACCAACACTTCTTCTTATGACATGCATACATTCATACATACATACGAAGAAGTAATAATTTCTGAACTGGCATATGTTCTGCTATTATGCAGGCTTTATTATAAGGTTGACATTTCGTATTAAACATTCAAAACAAAAAAGAGTAAAATTTGAAAATTTTTAATTCGGGTGGCAAATGTGGCAGTGTTTGTTTATTCACACAGTAAATCTTATCTAGGGCCTATACAAGCTTTTTCAAAGTCAAAAACAGCTTGAACAATAACTACCTCTAAAAGAAATAACAAAACAGTATATGCCTACGAGCCACACTCTTCCCACTTCTTGTGTTTGGGTTGGAGAACATAGCACCAGAGATTATCATTGCAGTGTAGGGATTGACCCACCAGCTGTAACAAACTGCTGCTCCAACTGCAGTGCCAAACAGAAAGACGAAGACGATTGATGAAAACTTAACCACGAATGATATAATGAAGGATTCTTCTAAAATCATAAGAATTTGTCATGGCTTTTACCAATAGTTTGGGCTGTGATTTAAGAAGAAAATAAACAATGGGTAAGAAAGATGAGTTCCAAGAGGTGTACTAAAGAGTTTCTTCACCTGTATGTTCTTCCTTGATTACAAAATAAACGCTGGCCAAAATTTCTCACTTACCCTGAACAATGTTTGAAGTTTGTTCTTCAACAGAAGACGCTCATGATCCACTTCTTGCAGGCATCTCATACACCTGCACCAACATTCTTCTATTACTCATTTACAATGCACTAGGCAGTAGATTTGCAACTTTAAGTGCGAGTCATATGCATGGGTCCTTTGTTATAGGCACACAAACTGATGTTTTTCACTTCTACTACAGAAAAAAGTTCGTGTGTAATTTAAGCAGAGGAAGAACAACCTCATAATTGCTTGACAACATAGCGTCCAAAAACTGAAAGGTCTCCTTCGTTTCCCGTCAAAAAACATTATTCAGAGCAAATAAATTGTTTGTATCTTGTTCAAATTGAAAAAGGTACATCTTTGGCCAATATTTCCAGGTTTTTCTTTCATTACTTTAAGTTAAAGGATAGAAGAAAGCTCACCCTTCGCGATTTTTGGCTTCACAATAAGTTCTGAAGGCAACACATATGTTTTTAATTTTGGTTGCACCAATACTGTCAGCAACGTAAAGAATGTAATCATAACAAAATTCATTAAAACAGAACATCTGGAAAAGCAATCACAAACGAAATTGCCTTCATGATACTACCTGGAGCTACTACCCTTCAATTGGTGAACAGAAGAATCGACTTGCTTGAAATCCACAGTCTGAGATTCTCTGGAATGGTAGAATATTAACCCATTAAACAACTTCTCAAGCGAAAAGATAAGAAAACCAAACAAAAAACACAAAATGAAGTAACACTCACAGAGCCCTGGCCATGTTGGTAACAAGCTTTTCACAATCTTCAAAGAACAAAGATACAACCTCATTCACAAAATCAGGGGTGCTCTCATCTCGCAGCTTCTGCAGTTGAGTGAACTGCTCATCCAGAAAACCCTTCTCAAAAGCCACCATTCAACACATCATCATAAAACCCAAAATATTTCAACCAAAAGAGTCCGCTTTGCCACGAAAACTAACTCAGAGACATTAAAAGGAAAACTAGAAATATTCCTACGGTACCTCACAAGACAAATACCTAGTCAAACACACAAAGAATAAAACCTGACCAACCTCTCGATGTAAAGACGCCGTAAAATCAGCAATTTGTCTATGCAAGTGACTGAGAACATCCATGGATGAAGTTCTCACTTCTCAGCGATCTGGCAAATTCAATACTGATGAAGGAGAAAAGAGGCGATAGATTTTATAACCGCAACTCGGAAGTGAAATAGAAACTGTATCCTTTTCTCAGTGGAAAATGAAAACAAGACAAAACTGGAGGCACCAAGCTTGGTTTACAGATTGACGTCGGAAACCACTTGTGCTCCAAAATCTTATCAAAGATTTCCCGTACATAGCAAACCAGAGGTGGGTTTTTTTAAAAAACCATTTTTACACGGGAATGGGATTGGGATTGCCATGAAAATGACCAAACTAGCCTATTTCTCTCACTTGGGCTCTTTCCTCTGTCTTGTCTCTGTCTTTGTATTTTATTATCGTTTTGTCTCTCTTCCTACGTGCGCGCGAGTTGACCTCTGTTGAGTCACAAAAGATGGGTACAATTCTTATTTTAAATTGTTTGTTATTTTTTCATTTGAATTTGTGGATGAAGATAAGATATTTAATTATTATATATTAAACCGACTTAATAATAGCTAGAGGTTTTTTTTTATTTACATTAAGCATCTCAGCTTAGTCGGACTAATTCTAAACTCTAAGATCCCACTCTAAGAGCTCGAGAGGAGGTAAATTTGGAACCCCAAGATCTCTCAAGTTCCTACTTAGCCTGCACACTTCTACACACAAGAAGTCGTCGCATACTTGATTAGCTGATTGTTGATTGATCACTGACCACCCTGCTCAGCATCAAGTTTCCAGCAACTCTCGGGTTCTTTAGTAACTTCAACTCTTACTCTGTCGCTGAAAGTGAGGCGTCCATAATTGCTACTAAAACATATCTTTAGTTATTAAGACATTACTACTAAAACGTATTAACCAACAAGTTAGCTTAATGATGAAAATGATTAACTTATTATATTTGATAAATATTTTAATAAGTATTTTAAAAGCATGACAGAAATTAAAAGTGATATGAATAAATTAGGAAAACAATGTAAATAATACAATAATTACTAAAGATAAACGAAACATCAAATACTGAAACGAAAATGCCAATTGTTAATAGTTGTTGGTAAGAGAAACATAAATGCTAGTTTATTAGTTATTTATAAAGTAAATATGAAATATTATAATTTGATGGATCACAAAACCAATTCATTATGAATTATAATATTTATAACCGTAAAATAAATAAATCAAAGATAATAAGAATATAAATAAGCCACGTTTTATTTTATAAAATATTACGAAAAATAAAGTTTTATGGTGCCAAAAGAGGGTAATGTTATGAATACGCTATCGGTATTGATACAAATTTTAGTTTTGATAGGCACAATATCAGTACCGATCAACATCAAGTACTATTTAAGATAATTTTAAAAAAGACAAAAATAATTCTTGTCTTTTTTAAAATTACAAAATATATCAAAATCTTTTGATATATTGTGCTATATAATTTTTAATCTTATATCGACCTTGACACCAAAGTTCATAATAATATAAATTTGAAAAAACAATTGTCTTTATTTATATTAATATCACAATTAATATAAGAAAAAATCATTTAAACATCTCATATAATAAAAAATAATTATACCAAAACATCATATAATAAGAATAATATAGGTCTATGACTCTATAAGCATTATAATTTATAACAAGAGTTTATGTCAAGGAATGCAACTAAGTAGAAGTGAATTCTGAAACAAAAATACTTATAATCAAAAGTTTTATATTTATGTTGCACATATAAAATTTAGCATATATATCAAATACAAGTGAAATTAAAAGAAAAGAGAAGAGATAAAAAAAAATCTAGGATTTCATTCAAATTGCATTGACCCAATTTTTATTTGGTACAAAATTTTCATCATTAAAAGGAGTTTCGTCATTATTATTATTCAAATTTATTGCACCAAATGATATTTCAATAATTTCTTATTTAAGATTTTCCTTAAAGTCACTCTTATTTATTAAACTTGGTTCCTCATAAATTGCAGAAATAACAACTAGGGATAATCCTGGTGTCTAACAGTAAGTAGCCTTACTCATATTTGATAGAGGGACTATTTGTGATAGACCGACATATAATGCAAAAATAATAATACAAAAAATACATATAAATAAAGATATAAAAATATGTAATGCTATATATAATATAGTATATATAAAACATGGTAAATATTAACAATAAAATACAAAAATAAGTAAATAAATACACAAACTAGAAAAAAGAAACTACAAGAATAAATCAAACTAGTCATTACAAGAAAGTAATTAAATTAAGTAAGAAATTGCTTAGACTAAATAACTAAGAGAGAAGCACTATGTAATCAAAATATTAAGGCTAGTTATAAAACGAAAGACTTGAAATAAAATATTTAAAGACTTAAGAGAACGAGAAAAACCTCCCAATATGAGATCCTTTATCTATATCCTAGTATACCAAAGTTTTCTATTACAGGTCATGTCCTTGGTAAGTTCCAGCAAAGTCATATTATTCTTGATTATTTCCTCCCAATTTTTCTTAGGCTTTCCTTTTTTCCCCTCTTATAGTCTTTAAGTACTATTTTCTTGCATCTTCTCACTAAAGCATCAGTGTGTGTCCTTTTAACATGTCTAAACTACCTAAATCTCGTATCTTTTAATTTTTTATTAATACTTGTCACTTTTAATTTGTCTTTTACCAATACATTCTTGACTATATCTCTTTTAGTAAGGTTACACATAAAATGGAGTGTAACATCCTAATCCATTATTAAGAGTTAGAACATGAAAGCACGGTACACGAGTGATCAATGAGAGATTAAGAAAAAATGTATTTTTCATGCTCATGCATATTGTTAGCATACGCGAACGTATATTTGAATTTTTGTACACATTAAAATGATTGTACATGTATTCATTGACATATTGCGGGTATAATTGGTTCATAAATTTGTTTACAATGCGAATTGTGGATTGTATGTGCTGCAGACTGATTTGGAGAGTATAAATTGTTGAATTCGAATATTTGGTGATAATGTTTGTTGATTTAGAAATTTTGATAAATTTTGGGGGAAATTTATGAAAACATTGAATATTACTGGACTAGAAAAAATGCCAAGTGACAAGTAAATTGATAAATGGAAATAACAATAAGAGTCAAATGATATTGAAGAATTTTATGGATGACTTTAGAATTTGTAAAAAAATGATATTGAGAATGCGAAGACAATTATAGTAAAAATATTGGAGTTAGTTGGACTAGTTAGATGAGAACTAATTAAAGCCTTAAGAGATGAATGAGTGATAAGTGTCACATGTAAAGTTGATCTTAAAAAATTTACTACTATCCTTTTTAACTTTGAAAGACTAAGACACTGTTTTGTCTTATCTTAAAATATCTTCTTGGTGGCTTTCTTCTTGAAGCTTCTTCTTCTTCTATGGATCTTGTTTCACCGAACCTTCACCAAAGCCACACTTTGCTTTCCTCTACCTATTGCTACTCCCATTTTGTTGTCTCTTTCTTTTTCCATAAGAAACCTAACCCTACAACCTTGGAATGTGGATGATCTTGTGATATTGAAAAGCTAGAGTTCAAGTGATTTTGAAGATGTTGAGCTTTAAACAAGTAAGCTTGTTATGGTCCTTATTTTTGTATAAGATGAAGCATGTATCACGTTAGCTCACTATTAAATGGTTAGGAAATAGTAGTATACATTTGTTGAAAAGTGAGTGAGGAAATTTTTGGTATGCCATATGTGTGTTCTCATATTTGATGATCAATATATTATAAGATGTTGTTAAAATGATTTTTGAGTTAGAAAAATCATTGAAGGCATGTGTAGGGAGAGTACAAAAAATTATGAAAAGTTGATATGTGTATACTCTATTTTTATGGGTTTTACGTGAAATTTTGGATATTTTTATAAATGAACAAAAGAATGAATTTAGAGTTAGAGAATAGTTGTAAGATGATGGTTTGAGATGAGAAAGTTGTAGATCTTTCTTTTAGCTTTTTATTGATATAAAGTTTGCATTTTTTAGAGTTATGGATTAAAAGTTATGGAGATTTGAAGAGAGGGTGTGCAACTGAGAGAGTTGTTCAAACGATCGCAACTTGTTAACCTTGGCTATCATCTTCAGATGATCGTAGTCCGCTATTTTCTTTAGATGATCACCACATGTCAGCTCGCTATCGTCTTCAGACGATCATCACGTATCAACCCGCTATTGTCTTCAGACAATCGTCATGTGTCAGCCCCGCTATCGTCCCCAGACGATCGTAAGCCCTATCGTCTTCAAACGATTGCGACTTTGAAGGTTGGAGGCTGACGAATATCCTTCAGTATTTTGGCTATATTTCCTTCGTCTGACCTCCAAATGACATGGGACTTGAACCATTGGACTCGTAACACATTGATCCTCATCTCCACCAATAATTATAAGCATCTGAAATCATTCGAGAGAGATTGATTGATGAATTTGGGACGGAATTAATGAGAAGTTCTAGAAAATGATAACTGGAGCATTTTCACTGAACATGCTTCGGTATTTTAGGCATGATTTGTTATGTAGGTACTGAAATAAGATGATTTTTGATTTGGATTAAACTAGAGACATAGGGCCACAATTTTGCTGAAGGAGTTGAAATTTATTTCTGTCTCTAGAATTCCATATTTTTGAATCAAAGTTGTTTGTTTGAGCTTATGAATAGTCCAAATTATTCTGAATATAACTTTTGGTGTATTGAACCAAATTGAATGATTGTGGCGTCATTAGAAACTTAAGACAATAGGAAACAGTTTTCTAGAAGAAAGTGTTACCAAATTACTTTATTTATTGATCAGAATGGTCATAGAAAATTAACCCAAAAGGTTTGGATTTTTGGAAGTGATATAGGACTGAAATGAGAGTTTGGATAATTGTTTGGTCTTGTAATGCTAGAATTACATTAATGAGTGAATTTTTGGTATTAAAGTACCAAAGACGTGTATAATGGAGATGAAGCGGTTCATATGATTAAAGTTGTGATTCAAGAAGAGGAGTAAAGTGTGTCTAGTAAAAGTGAATAAGAAACGAGTTGTTATGAAAGCAAATGATGCTAAAAATGAGAATGTGATAAAATGTGAAATTTGATAATATACCCGAGATTGTCATGAACATGCATTGTACATATTCCATATTTGTGCATAAACGAATACTTATAACTGTGCAATTATTAATGTGTGTGCATTGTGTATATTGCATAATTTTGATGTGCAGGATGAATGTCCGCAATCAGTCGTTTCCAGATCATGGAAGCTAATACTAATCTGGAGCATACTATGAGTCGACCTAGATGGTCTCATTTCATTGTTTGTTCTAATTTCAATTTCTGCATTGAATGACTACGGTTATTATTATTATGCAATGTGAATATAATTGATATGAATGCGATTTGCTTATGTTGACGCCGGACAATGAAGGTCTGAGACTTGATGCATAAATGTGATATTGAAGTGCTACTTGTATGAGAATTTGATTGAAATAAGTGTATATAATGTGATTGTTAAATGCCGGACCCCGGTCCGATGATAAATGTGTTCTGAATGTGTATTTGCATATGAATGAAAATGTGATTCTCAACTTCAATGTTGAATGCCGAACTAAGGTTTGATGGTATGCGAATGTGAATGAATGAGGATATACAAATATGATTGATGCATTTCATTACATGAATGCATGAAAGATAAAGGTAGTTGTGACTGGAGTGGCTACCAAAAAAGAGCTTAAAGCTCAGACTGTGAAAAAGAGCTTAGAGCTTAGAGCTTAGAAAGTGATTAAGAGTCAAAGGCTCACTATGTAAAATGAGCCTGGTATCTCCAATGGATACAAAACAGTTATCAATGAGCCCGGTATCCACAACGGATAGGGGACAATTATCAATAAACTCGGTATCTACAATGTATATGAGACAGTTTAGGTACTCAGTCACAATAAAGTAACAAATGGAAAGTGAGTCTCATGAGCATTGCATATGTATGTGATATGCATGATTTAAATAGTTTGAATGATTTCTGAGTGTGAAGTGAATCTGAAATGAATGTGATTTTATGACTTGTATGCGTTGTGTGATTGAGTGAGCCATCGATAATGGTCACTCACTGAGTTCGCAAAACTCACCCAAAATTTGCAATTATTTTTTAGGCTTTGAAGAGTACCCCGTTAG
>JANKOE010000004.1:17704918-17715623 GCA_026284465.1 Erythroxylum citrifolium
ATATGCCACTCATCATATGTGTGCATGTCACATATACCATAATTGGCATATTAATTCAAAGAAAAAGACTTGCGAAAGCAATTTTGGAATTGTGCTTGGTCAACATACATGGAAGATTTTAACGAGCAGCTAAAAAGGTTGGACAAAATCACACCTGGATGTGTATCATCATTGCTCGAATATTTGAAGGAGAGATGGGCACAATGTTAACAGTCATTTGAATCTAAATGTCTAATTGTCGATAACAAAATGAGTGAAACATTCAATGGATGAATATTGTCAGCTAGAGATAGGCCAATTATAAGCATACTAGAAACAATCATAATTATGGTGATGAAGACGCAGGTTAAAAGGAGACAATTTGCACATAGCTAGAAATCAGAAATTGCACATAGCTAGAAATCAAGGTGCAAATTTTAGTACTAACAAAACAACAGCACAGAAAATAGCAGGACCTACTTCTTGATGCAGTAACTTACAATGATTGCAAGTGAAGATAATCCAAAATCAAGCAAAATTTCAGAAGTTAAGAAGAAGTAAGAGTGGCAGTAGTGAATGAGCAAGGAGAAGGAAGACTTATAGCATAAACTAGCCAATGCATAAGGTCACGCCATGTGTAAGATGATTCATCTTGCTCTAAGGATAGTTGTTACACAAGGCCACAAGTCATATGTCCTCCCCCTAGCTAGCACACATGTTCTTTTGTGAGGCTGCCAAATGTCACAATTTAATTAGACCACTTGTCACTGAACCAACCAAAATTCAAGTCATATGCAATTCTCAATCATATCACAATATTTTAACACCTATCATACAGGTACTTTCATGAACATGTAACATTTAAACTATGGTATAATTTGGGGCCTTACAAAGTGCAAATGAGGGAAACAATGTGGTTGATTCGCAGAGTTTAAATTGATGTTGTTGATATATATGGATGGACAGATAGTATAACTTTTGTATATAAATGAATTGTGATGTAATCAGTTTACTGATATTATCACTTTTATATCTAATCATAATTGGACATGTTGCTCTAATTGTTTATTCTGATATAATTTTGTATTTAATTTTTTATAATGAGGCCATATTTCAACAACTTCATGAAAAAAACAAAAAACAAAAAACATAGTGCAACATATAATGTTCAAAAGAGGAGTTTTCATTCTCATAACTCAAGTTTTAAAATAAATAGTACATTTTACATCTACATGTCTAGAATAATCCATTTTTTAAAACTCATCATAAGTACAAAAACCCCTACAATAATCAATACCACAAATCTCAACTCATTTTTCTCTTTTGTCAGTAAAATAATGTCTTTTTTTGTTAGCTTTATTTGCTCCTCAACTTTGAAAGTCGAATGTGATTCAATTGTGCTTCATTCAGCCTCCTGCTTCAAACGATCTACTTCTTTCTTTAGGTTATGAATTACTTCAATAGCTCTGTTGGTAAATTTGTCATACCAATTAAAATTTTCACATTTCCAACCTAAAAGTTCTTTAACAAGTATTAGGAACAAACATTCAACATATATATAAACAATTTTAACTTATCAACAAAAATTAAGCTTACACGATATTTAGGGCATCCATAAAATCTTCTTCCTAGGTTTTCTTCACTCCATAAGATTCTTAGCGAAACTCTTAATCCACAATAACAGACAACATTATCATTATTTGAATTTAATGTGGTGTTAGTTGAAGACATCACGTCCATATCTTTGGATAGTTGCTGCAAATTTATATGAGTACTATTCCTTCTTCTAATCAAAGGTCGAAACAATATGTCAACATTCTCAAATAACTCCATACACAAATCATTCATACATAAATAATTCATTTATTTCATATCTATTCAAACAATGTGTTAGGAGTATAGACTGAAACATGAGAGATTTGTGTGTGTTTTAATCAAAGGTCTCAAATAATTCCATACCCAAATCATTCATATATTTCATATATATTCAAACAATGTGTTAGGAGTAAAACGAATCAATTGGTTTTACCAAACTCATTAAAATTTGGTAGACCCACAGATGGCTCCTTCTTGTTCTTGTTAGTAAAGGTGCTAGACAGTGTACTAAAAGACCACTATACACCAGTCACCAGCAACCATGTTTAGACATTTCATTGTTAGTCAACTGTACAACCAAATAACTTGAGGCTATCTACTATTCAATACTACACAAAATATTTGTGAGTGTAGCTTCCTAATAATCTATGGCTATTAGTTCCCTTACAAATGAATTTAATTGTAAAGCTGAATTATATCCTAGGTATTTTGCATTTCGGGAACTAAGCATAGTGAAGATGATTGACTATACTAGATCGCAAGATTGTTTGTATGTGTTACATAGGAGCATTCAGGTATGGTATGTATGTGATACATAGGAGTAGTCACTCACACTGCTATCTTCTAAGACTCAATCCATGACAGTAGATTCAATGCCTGCTAACCAACAATTGATTCAAAATTGTTTAAATATCAAAGTTGTTTAAATACTGCAATTTCAATTTACTGTTTTTAATGCTTGTGAATTTTCCAAGCATAAAAGACATTCTTATCCTTTGAATGTCCTAAAATTTACTAGGGTGATGCGGTGTTGATAAAACACTAATAAAACAATATAAGACAAGATAGCTGCAGATAACTAAGGTGTTAAGTTACGCATGTAAGTAAAGCAACAGAGTAAGAGATTGCATATGTTGCACAAGAAGGAAAAGTTAACTGTCAAAGATAACAAGGTCACATTTGCAGTCCTCTTTGTAATTATTAAGTGCAAGAAATATGATAGTAAGGATTGTAACAAATATGAAAACTGCTTCCAGACAATGTCATTTTATCTTAGCAGACATATCATATGAGCAAGTTTGACTAGCCTTGCTAGTAATTAAGAAATTATTGCTCCTCATGCACGATAAAAAGTTCTATTATGACCCATAAGGGACTGAGTTGTTTTTCTCAATCTCTTGCACTAAGTGAATCCTTTTAGTTGTCCATATGATCAAGCATTTATCACTGGACAAACCCAAATATAAGACAATGCAGGGAATATAAACAAAGAACAATAATTGATAATGATGTTCATAATAGCAGTTAATGTTAGGTACAACTTCAATGAATAATAGGAATAACAAGAAGTAAAACATAAAAGGCAGATAGTGAAAAATGGTTGGTGTATTCATCGACAATAAATGGAGATAGACCATACATCATATGATATTAAAAAAGCAAAAAACCACAATAAGGCAGGCAACAATGGACACAAATAGACAGATTTAGGGGACCACAGAAAATATAAAAAGCAAACAATAATGACCTACCACGATGAAATGTCATATGAGGAAGAACACACAGGGAAGAAGACGAAAGATGCGTGAGATGAGGGATTGTGTCGAGAGAAGATGGGAGAAGACCATGAAGATTGAAGCGTGGTGACATATGTGGATGGCAAACATGGGATTAGGGATTAGAGATTTGGGAAGAGGAAGAGGAAAATGGTGTATTTGTCATAAAGCTGCGTCTGGTCTTATTAAAACGCAACGTTTTTGTCCAAAAATGTTGCGTCTGAGGGAGTTGATGTGGGACACACCTCTATACCCATGTCAACACCAGTGGGTCACACATCTAGCGAAATTATAAAAAAATCATGTCAACATTGAACGAGCCACGTTAGCAGATGACTGATGATGTCCTTACGAAGTTAGGGTTCAAGGTTCAATCTGAACGGTTTCCAAAGCTTGGGGTCTTATTTAAATGTCTAATAAGCTTTAAAATTTAATTTGAACACTCTAAAATGTTAGGATCTATTTTATACATTCGTGAAAATGTTAAGGACTAATTAGCCCTTTTAGCCTATTCCAAAATAGTCTTGTGACTTTGCTACAGTTTTACCATCGTCACGAATGACGTTGGTTTTATGTCAATGTCATGACAAAGGGCCCCAAATCTTCTGTTCCATGAATGGATGGTTTTGATGGAAGGAGGACATAATAAAGCCAAATGTCAATCTCGTCATTATTGTATACGTTGTTTTTTAAAAGGATCACCACTTTCAAATTGGTTTTAGTAAATTGATAATAAACTTAATCACCGTAATTTCGTCATTCTAATTTTAGTTTTTGTATTGGACTTTTGCTGCTCAAATTATGACCCGCAACACGTAGCTGATAGTGGTTCTGATTCATAGAAGTTGTCCAAAGTTGACCAAAAGTTAGCTTTCTTCCCCTATCACTGTTGTTAAAAGAATCGTAAATAAATGTACCTCAGAAGTCTGATTAGGTACTGTTTCTTTTGTCGTTTACCCGAAATGGAAAGCTTTCTCGGCGAAGCAAAAGGAATGATTTCTTCTGTCTCTGTCTCCCTTGTTTATTTTATGGACAACTAGTGTTAGAAAATGCAACTTCATTTACGAGAAGTTAATGATTTATAACTCATTTAGTTTTTACAGAATTTGTATTCCAACTCAAAACCAAATTAGTTATTTTATACAGCTCAATCCGATGTTTCTGTATTATTCCTCGGATGCTGTCACCTAAACCATACCAAACTTGTACAAGTCGTTTACGGACATGCTTGGTAAATGCGAATGTCAGTGGGGACGTGAGAATCTAAAGACTGTTTTAATATCGTCAAAACAACTGGCTGCTGCTGCTAAATGTCTGCTTTCAACTCCTTCCTCGACAAAACAAAATAAAACACTCTTTCTATGAAACAATAGTAGCTACATCTCCAATGTCACTATTCCAACAACTTCTCATCTTCACACTCTTAACGCTTTCGTCCACACCCAACCTCCGCATCCTCGCGCAGAACACCAGCACCACCGCATCATGCCCACTCAACTTCAACGTCCTCCGTGACCTTGCCGCCGGTTCCGACAGCCCAACAACGGACACTTCGCAGTTATGCCAGAGCATCAAACAAGGACTACGACTCGTCGAAGCCCACTATCTCAAAAGCACTGGTAATTTCTTGCCCCCACTTAACTCATCACAATCCTGTTGGTTATCCTACCAGAACCTCGTCGACGGTGCTAATCCGAACTTCGACATTCGCTCCTCTTGTGGGTTCCAAACCAGTTGGATCTCCGAGGGTTGCATGAACATAACTACACGAACCCAGTTCGAGTCTCTGATCCCAAACGCCACTTTGAACGAAGTCGTTGCGAATTGTAACCAGTCTCTGGAGAACAGCTCTCCTTGTGCGGCTTGTACAACTAGCCTGTCGCAGCTTCAAGCCTCCTACTTGACAGGAGCTTCTGTGGGAAACCTCTCTGATTGTCAAGGGTACCCGTCGATTTATACTGCGGCCTTTGCAAATCTTTATGGCCCTACCGATAAGGGTACTGCTAAGTGTTTGTTTTTACTTGATTTTACTTCGGAAAGTGCTAAGAAGAAGAAGAAGAAGAAAGTTCTGATCTTGGTACCGTCAATAGTTGGATTGTTGACAGTAATTTGTGGGTATTGGTTATTAAGGCGCAGACGTAAGGATCTGAAGAGGAGAAGTAGGACCGAAAATAATGTTGGTAGAATTGAGACGGGTATGGGTTCTGGGTTGGATTCGATTAGTCAAAGTACTACTGTGGTTAAGTTCACTTTTGAGGAGATTAAGAAGGCAACTAGGAATTTTACTAGGGATAATATTATTGGGATAGGAGGGTATGGAAATGTGTATAGAGGTTGCTTGGATGATGGGTCTGAAGTGGCTTTGAAAAGGTTCAAGAACTGTTCTGCCGCTGGTGATGCCAGTTTTGCGCATGAAGTTGAAGTGATAGCTAGTGTGAGGCATGTCAATCTCGTTGCTTTGAGAGGGTATTGTATTACCACTACTCCATTTGAAGGTCACCAGAGGATAATTGTGTGTGATTTGATGAAGAATGGAAGTTTATATGATCACTTGTTTGGGTCGATGATGGAGAAGCTTAGCTGGCCTATTCGGCAGAAGATTGCTCTAGGAACTGCAAGAGGATTGGCTTATTTGCATTATGGAGCTCAGCCAGGCATCATTCACCGAGATATTAAAGCGAGTAATATACTTTTAGATGAGATATTTGAGCCAAAGGTGGCTGATTTTGGGCTGGCAAAGTTTACCCCGGAGGGAATGACACATCTGAGTACTAGAGTAGCTGGGACAATGGGATATGTAGCTCCTGAGTATGCTCTGTATGGGCAATTAACCGAAAGAAGTGACGTGTATAGCTATGGTGTTGTGCTTCTTGAGCTTTTGAGTGGAAAGAAGGCATTTCTTACGGATCATGATGGCCAGCCCTCTCATCTGACCGATTGGGCGTGGTCATTGGTGAAAAATGGGAGAAATTTAGATGTTATTGATGATGGTATGCCAGAGTTAGGTGCTGAATATATTCTGGAGAAGTATGTGTTGATTGCGGTTCTTTGTTCTCACCCACAATTGTATGCCAGACCAACAATGGATCAGGTTGTCAAAATGCTGGAAACAGAGGTATCGGTTCCTTCTATCCCAGAAAGGCCAATTTCTCTTGTAGCTGAGAGGGATGACATTGGGAGATCAGTGAGCAGTAGTGGCTCAGTTCAGCTCTCTAGTCCTGCTGGCTACCATCCGAATACATCTGAGAGCAGTCGGCCTTCTGGCAACAAGGAAGAAGGGTCAAGTTCAGACTCTAGAGCATTTTAATCAATGTAGACTGTAGGCTTTGACCAGATAGTTTGTGTCCTGTGGTTCTGGAACATAGATGACTTCTTTTTCTAAATCATAACGGATGGTTCCTGAATTTGGAATGACATACTACTTGTAAAGATGTATAGCTGTGCAACAAAAATTTGATTCATTTAATGATAGAGGAAGATTAAATTCTTTTGCAACAAAAATTTGATTCTTTTAATGATAGAGAAAGACTACATTCTTTTGAGATTCAATACGTTTATACTTTTGTGTATTTTGTAGTTCAATCTGAATATGTGATTACTGGCAGACTGACAACTATAGATGTTCAATTTATCTCCTGAGTCATACTCTTCAGATGTTACTGAGATCTCGTTATAATGGAAATAAAATAATCTAAGCGGCTTACTCCTGAGAGAGGGAGTTTGAGTACAAGTTTTTGCAAGATAGATTTCTGGCTGTTACTTTCATTTCTCCTTTCAAGGAGTCCAACAAAAACTGATGCGTGATTCATGCTCATGTTATGGCCTGGACCTGGAGTTACACCTGTTTACCATGTTATTTCATAATTCTAGCCGTTAGCCTACACACAAACTATATTAGTCAATACAGTTTGAAGGAGTAAGTTAACTAGAACACAGTTGATTGTCGGCAGTATCACTGATTACTTTCAAGTTTGGCAAATATTAAGTGTTGGTGGGATTTTATTTCTGCTATGTCTTGTTATCTGTTATGACATTAACAGCCTTATGCCAAGCTTTGAAGATGCTGTGATCTTTTAAGACGACAATTTTGAATTGATATGTTGTAGATGCTGATCTGTTTGATTCTATGATGATCTGTACAGTGCTCATTAAGCATTATTAGTTGGCTGTCGCTATTTCTTGGAGAGGCAGATTACCAGTTAAAGAAATAAATAAACGTCAAGCAGACGAAGCAAGTATAAGCGGAGCATCTAAGGAATCACACCGATGTACCAATCAAATTTTGTTATCGATTTGAATTGCGTTGATTAAGATTATTCCAAATTAAACAAATATAGACATGAAACAAGAAACCTGAGTTTTTATATTGAGCAGCTATTTTTTAACGGATTGAGAAGTATTTTATTATTTGCCTATGTTAAACTATTGATAATCATATTTAATAATTAGTTGATTAAGTTGGTGAATTGAACCAATCTATTGTATTTGAAAATGCTCCTATAAGGAACGTTTTGCTTCAACGATTGAGAAACTAAGGGACGAAAAGACAATTGTACTCAAAAGTTGTCATTTTTATTATTGCTTTTCTTTCATCAAACTTTAACTTGATTAATATGGAGAAAGAAAACAACATTAGTTGTAGTAGTAATAACAATAATAATATTTATTGATTATTATTATTATTATATATTCTATGTTTTATTAGAGTTAATTTTTGTAAAATTAAATATTTAAATTCTAAATTCTTTTAAAAATATTCAAAGAAATATTAAGATATAATATTCATATCCTCGGGTCAAAGGTTGGCCGGGCTAGCCCTGCTCGATCTATTTTTTAAAAAAATTCAAAAAACATCGTCATTTTATCGCTCTTGGTCAGGCCACGAGCCAAGTTGGGTTGGACAACCCTGACTAGGCCCGATCAGGCCCAGAAATTATGTGAATTTCTTATAGCTTTAATAAAATGATGTTTTATTTTGTTGAATTTAAATTTTTTGATAATATAAAAATAGTATTTTTTTAGATTTTGATTTACGTAATTTGATTAAAATTTAGAATGGAGTCAATAATAAAAAGAAAGGTGTGCCAATTTATTTTCACGAAAGAAAACCCAACTTATGTAGCTTCTATGTAGTTAAAATAACAAAAAAACAAAAAGTACAATAAATTAATAAAGAGCCTATGAAATATTTGAGATAAAAATAATAAACTCATTTGAAACCTTTTCTATTGGTTAAATTTGAACTTAATAATGGAGCATGTTTCCTCCATAATCATAAATTATATGATATTTTATAAAATTAAAGGACTCACTTACAAAATAATAATAAAGTTCTTTTTTAATATTTCAAGATGATTGAAATATTATTTTTATGATATACATTAGAATTAATGTAACATATATTCTATGTACTTTATTATTTGTAAAAGGTTAACGCATCCCGTATACAAGACTTCCTACTTTACGAGGGTGAGAAAATCCTTTGACCTTGCGATCATAAAGAAACAACTTTTATCGATTACTCCAAAAATGCTCCACCGTGATGGTTAAAAGTAAAATTTTTTGGTTACTTTTGAACTATAAATATACTATATTAGCACTCAATTTTAAAAAAAACAAAAAAGTATTAAAAGTTACGTTACAATTATCCCCTATGCCAATTGGCCCGTTAAGATTAATCGGACAAGTTTGATTAGAAAGTAATTGATAAGAATCAATAGAAGAATGATCCATTAAATATACCTAGTTTAGTTTCGCTTTTTTTGTTGACGGCAACATGGTATCTTAGGCGGGTCCTAATTATGAGAAGGTACTTTTAAGCCATCCACACCCAGACTAATCTCCGCTCGAGTCGGATAGGTTCATTGCGGGAGGCAAAGCTCTGACCTCAAGTTTTAAACGGTTGCATACATGAGGGGATTCGAACCCACGACCCCACTTAAGCCAGGAAAGCCCATAAATTAGTTTCGTTTTTAATGATAAGAACAAGATGTTTTGAATCACTTTGCAACTTGCATACACATCGATTAGTCAAACTGTACATAAACATTTTGCGAGTCAACCGTACTCATCTCTATCTTTGCCTGTCATAAACTGTCATCACCAAGTTTGTGGATACAAAGTCTCTTAAAACAAAATAATATTTATGAAAGGGTGGCTGCTACTGAAGGATGCATCGTCACCACCTGAATAAACAACCAATCACCATGCATCAATACAAACGCAACGGACAAAGCTGCTAATTTTGACTATTGGGGACTCTCTCTGAGACTAAATTAGTTACTGGTAAAGAAACAGGTGCACTACTGTTCATATTATTTGAAGAACGGTAGTTGAGTCAAAATAATGCTTGAAGCGTTGGTGACGCTTTCCAACTGACTTTTATGCACACTTTCGAGCATATAACCAATAAACACCAAGTTTGTGTAGTTTGGTTCATCGAAGATTTTACTGAGAAAGTCACATCAGAGGTCCTCTAAAATTCTATGTACATCTTATAAGCCAAAAGGGAACTAGGCCGCGTACTTCTACGTTGTCATACACAGCAACTTGTTCGAAGCTATGAAGATGCTGCATTCAATGATTTAAAACCCGAACCGGACCGTTCGATCTGACCGAAAAAAGTTTGAACCGATCAGTGATCTAGTTCGGTTTCACTTAATAACCTCTTTATATAAAAATCGGACGGTTCAACCTATTTCGGTCGAATCGGATCGGACTGATCCGGTCCGATTTTAAACCCTTGGCTATTTAGGATTGACACAGGCTAGAGGAAATAAAGTCGAGAGACGAAAGGACAAACAAAGGGCGTGACCTGAGAGGCACAGAGAAGAGATTACACTACAAAAGCTAACTGCTACGATGTGGAGGAGAGTTGCTCCTTCACACCTTAAAACCCTCGCTGCCGCCTCCACCATCGCTACCCGATCTACCTCCTCCGTCACCTCTGTCGTTTGATCCATCGTTTCTCCTTCGCCTTTTGCTTCTCTCTTTAATCGATACTTCAGTGACGACTCTTGTACTGTGAAACTCTTGTTTCAGATCTTCTGCTAGTAGTATTCTTATTGTTTGTCTAACGGATTCGATTTTGACGCGGAAATGTTTGGTTTACATTGAAGAAGAGAGTTGAGGATGTGATGCCTATTGCTACTGGACACGAGCGGGAGGAGCTTGAAGCCGAGCTTCAGGTTGAGTTTTTTCTATTCATTATTAGATTTTTAATTAAGAAAAAAGTTAGAAGGAAAATGGAATTAAGGAGTGTTGGACCAATGGTAGTTAACAAATTTAATTCCACTTATGTTTTGATAATAACAAAATGTATAGAATTGGTAAGAAATGATTTCAGGTGATTTGGA
>JANKOE010000004.1:17715723-17727617 GCA_026284465.1 Erythroxylum citrifolium
CTTATAAAATTTTCATCTTATTTATTATATTCCGGTTTGATAGCGGTTCACTACCGGTTGAACCTCTAAATCTTAAATCTTTCCTTTAACCGATTCGATATCCGATCCAATTTTTAAAACATTGGCTGCATTACGTGGAAAGGACAAAAACAATTTTACTGGCCTTTCTTACAAGGTGACGTTTCTTTCCTCGTCCTTTTTGTCCGAAATTCAGCTGCTTAGCTGTGAATTTCTGTAACAGCGCTGCCGTGTCCATGTGGAAGTGTAGAGCAATTGTCTTACTTGTTCTATTCTCATCAAAGCGCCAAGACCATCCACAAGTCAGAGATTATTTAATGTAATATCCTGACCTGATCGCAAATAAAGGAATTCCAATCGAATATTTGTCTACATGCTTTTTGGCCTTTATTGTTCCTGCATTAACTTAACAAGGCAAGTGGCTTAAGTCCATATGAAGCATTAACCCTGTCAAAACTATAGTCTACGATGCGACTTATTGCTTGAGAATTTAAGTTTCTGCCACTTCTGCACATCTTCTTCAATCGTTAAAGCAATTCAGTGAAGCCCTTCTCTTTCCCATACTCGCACACGTTCAGAGTTGATTAGGAAGAGCCATGGCCATCAAAGAGGACGTTGAGAACGCTACTGTTGGTGAAAACGAAGCGTTAAGCCAACCATTGATGGGGAAGGATCTACCAGATGGAGGACAAGGATCTGATCCCCAGAATAGCAGAAAGGGGAGTAAAGGGATGGTTTATCTCAGCACTTTCGTTGCAGTGTGTGGTTCTTTTGCATTTGGATCATGTGTACGTACTTTGGTTAATTTATTAGATCTGGAAGGTGTACAATTAAAGACTGTCCTGTTTATTACTGCTGCTTAAAAGCGCATGTCTGTTTCTAATTCATTTCAGGCAGGGTATTCGTCACCTACACAAGATGCCATA
Source organism: Erythroxylum citrifolium (assembly GCA_026284465.1). Taxonomy (NCBI): domain Eukaryota; kingdom Viridiplantae; phylum Streptophyta; class Magnoliopsida; order Malpighiales; family Erythroxylaceae; genus Erythroxylum; species Erythroxylum citrifolium. The sequence goes on from JANKOE010000004.1 coordinate 17,716,668, forward strand.
ACGAAGGATCTTTCTCTAACTTTAGCTGAGGTAAGGCAGAGACATGTCATCCTCTCAAGAACAGAAGTGATTGAATGTTCACATGAAGGCATGAACCAAGTTAATTATCATTTTCAGAAACAGAGCATAGTTTTTCTCTTCGAGGGAATTTAATTTTATACAATGACATAGATTCCACTGTCTGCATACCGATAAAGCTTCCAATCCAAGGGCTCATTACGTTCCCGTTTAAAGTCATTCCTTTTTAAGTCTTGGGATGACTCTTTAAACAGCCTTAGCTTGTCTAATCCTCATTACATTACACCATCATCTATATACCAATCTCATTCCATTCAAACATACATGATAAATTTCTACGTGAACATATAAGAGGTCTTATGGGACTATAAGACCTTTTGGGAGCGGTCATTCTATAACAAGTTGAAGCACATATAAAAGTTACTGACTCCGAAGAGCAACAATTATAGGCAATGACAGAGGGAGTAGCCGTACATTGAAGATCTAGGATTAGCTACCACGGACCATTTCTTAAAATAGCATTGTGAATCTCTACTTTAATGGATTTGTAATAGTTGGTGTTCGTATGCAGTACTCCGTCTTTGGTTCCATATTGACGTTTGGTGCAATGATTGGTGCAATCACAAGTGGTCCAATTGCTGATTTTATTGGCCGTAAAGGGGTAGGTAAAGGGTTGCTCTGTTAACCCTTGAATTTGCAATGGATGAGGAGAACTTGTACAACTTCTTTTTTCTGAGGAAATAATTCATTTGGTGGATATTCTTTTTTAACGTTGAGAATGCATGCAGACAATGAGAGTGTCCAGCGCCTTCTGTGTTGCAGGCTGGCTAGCCATTTACTTCGCAAAGGTTTTTGTCATTTGATTATAGCTTTCAGTTTTTTATTTGAGGTCAGTGTTTTCATTTTCCTGTCTTGATTGCAATAACAGGGGCCTTTGTCGTTGGACATTGGACGTCTAGCAACGGGATATGGAATGGGAGTGTTTTCCTATGTGGTACCTTTCTCATTTTTCCAATATATATTTCTTGGTCTGCCTTTTATATGAACTAGAGAGTTACTTAATTGTGCATTTCGCTCGTTAACTTTGTTTCCATGGTTTCAATTGATGCAAGGTACCTGTTTTTATTGCTGAATTTGCACCAAAAGAACTTCGAGGAGCACTAACGGCTGCCAACCAGGTAATGCTGTTTACTTGAAAAGTTTGATTTGAGAAAATGATCACGAAGCTAATTCAAGCATAGAATATCAGATATATAATGCAGCTTGTATGCAAATGCAAGAACATATGCGTAATGATTCTATCAGCTCTTTCAATATTATTTCTGCAGCTTATGATCTGCGCTGGAGTGTCAGTTGCCTTCATAATTGGAACAGTATTGTCATGGAGGGCTTTAGCCTTAACTGGTAATTACCTTCACCAAAATGTGTATTCAACAGACAATATAAGCAATATATGAACACTTGAACTATTATGTAATGGTTGTCATCTGTCATAACTGCTTGCAGGTCTTATACCTTGTGCAATTCTGCTTTTTGGTCTGTTCCTCATTCCAGAGTCACCAAGATGGCTGGTAAGGAAGAGAACCGCTTTAAAATTTATGTTAACCATGGTCTCTGTACATGAGTTTTAAAGGTAACTTGACATATTCAGGCAAAAACAGGGAGGGAAAAGGATTTTGAAACTGCATTACAAAAGCTTCGCGGCAAGGATGCTGACATTTCTGAAGAGGCAGAAGAAATCAAGGTTCTCAATACAAAACTTAGTACTCAACATTCCTGTGTTAATCAGCCACAGAATTGGTGTTATTACCTGGAATAAAACATGATAGCATTGCACTTGTGACAGGACTATATTGAGACCCTCGAACGTCTTCCAAAAGCCAAATTTGTAGACTTATTTCAGAGAAGATACCTGCGATCCGTCATTGTAATCACTCGTCTCTCTGAGAATTTTCATATGCCATCTGAGTTAGTTTAATGTCCAAAAATTCAATCATTTGATTTTAACGTTTCATGTATTTGGGCAGATAGGGGTTGGACTTATGGTCTTTCAGCAATTTGGAGGAATCAATGGAGTCTGCTTTTATGTCAGCAATATCTTTGAGTCAGCAGGTAAAGAGGTCTAAACAAAACATCAAACAATTCAAATTCAAAAGATTGTTCTAATTGATCTGCTCACAATACTCAGGATTTTCTTCTTCTGCTGGAACCATTATATATGCTATTCTTCAGGTTTCATGCTCCCATTGCCCTTTATCAGCTTCAAAAACTATCTCAATCCAATTGGAAATGATAATAAAGTTCTTGTCTTTTAGGTGGTAATTACTGGACTTAACATAGCAGTGATAGATAGAGCTGGGAGAAAGCCTCTTCTACTGGTGAATTCCTGTTTGAGGACTCTCTTACTCTGAAATTTCTTCATATCTCTCTCCATTCTGTGCACTATAACTGAGTCTTCTTTCTAAAAAAGGTTGCAGCAACAGGATTAGTATTTGGCTGCCTGCTAACGGCGCTTTCATTCTATCTGAAGGTTACATCCAATCTTGTTCATAGACCCAACAACTTCTCAATTCTTTTTGTTGCATATTAATCCTGAAGCAACCTTCTGTAAACCAGGATCATGAATTGGCACTCAAGTCAGTCCCTGGTCTTGCTGTAGCTGGCATTTTGGTAAAGTAACAACCATGATCATACTAAATATATTTAATTAGGTTTATCTTTAATCTGGACTTAGATTCATCTCCAATAATCATCATCTGTGGGTTCAGCTATATATAGGATCATTCTCAGCAGGAATGGGTGCAGTTCCTTGGGTGGTAATGTCAGAGGTAATGAAACTTGCAAGAAGATGAATTGACAATGACCCTCACGAGTTGATCCTTCCAATAACTTGAGATCTTTTTTTCATTTTTGATTGCAGATATTCCCCATAAACATTAAGGGAGTAGCTGGAAGCCTAGCAACCCTTGTGAACTGGTTTGGTGCATGGGCAATTTCTTACACCTACAACTTTCTTATGTCTTGGAGCTCTTATGGTGATTGAACCTACATTTATCCTTTTAGCAATATGATTCTGAGCGGAACAGTAAGCACTAGTGACAAGAAATTAAGTGGTTAGGATGTGGTTTTACAGGTACGTTCATTATTTACGCAGCAATCAATGCACTGTCCATAGTATTCGTGGTCTTTGTGGTGCCAGAAACAAAAGGGCGGACCCTGGAACAAATCCAAGCGGCCATTAACGGATAAGGAGACACGGGAACAATAAAGATCATTACTTGGAGCAAAATAAAGGTCATTTCTTTCACAGCTGTTACCCATCAGCAAATATGGGTCGGAAAAGGAAAGCTGATGAATGGTTTTGCTATTGTTTCTTTACCATTATCTTCTACGAATTAATTTAATCAAACTGCTTCTAGTTTTTGGTTGTTCTATCTTTATCTCTCTTTTTTTCCCCTCTTGTTAATGCTATTCTTCCATTTTTAATTCTGATCGTTGCTACTGCTCGTACTCGCACCTGAGTTGCAATTTCTAATGGTTGGATATTTCTTATCAAGAGAAAAAGCTTGTAAAGTTACAATGAACTCAGCAGTCAGCACTGGAAAATACAGACCAATGTCAGTTTCCTTTGTCACTGTGATTTTATTCAAAACTAGGATCGAAAAGATAGAAGGGGAAAAAGAAATATGTTTGCTTCATTTCGTATATGTAAAAGTGTACAGTGAGCATGGTCTTTTATAAAGCTTTTCTAATAGACTCTAAAAACAAACTTTGCTACCTGACAAAAGGGAATAAGAATAAAATCCAACCAATCAACATAATAACAAATTATTTGTTGCTTCAATAGATTTCATTTTAGAATGGTAGATTTCAATTGCTGGTAGAAACGGGACTCGGGTGCCCTGTCTTCAACATGTATATAATGTCTTAGGAAATTACACGGTGAGAAATATGATTGTGTGCTCCCAGTTTCCACTGACACAGCAAAAGTTCGTATCTTTTTTTAATACAATAAGATCAGAGCAGTTCGTATATAGCATACTTGGTGAGTTGTTCTCTACACACGAGTTTGTAATAAAAAACTTCATTATGTTCCAGCTTTCTCTACTGTGCTGCTAAACACCACGCAAGTAAATTAGTTATTATCTCTTCACAACTTCAAGCACTCTCTTCCTGCAACCAAGTAAATCACGAGTTCTAGACAAAAGCAAATGATTTACAAATTGAAGGAAGTGGAAGCAGATGCTTATTATCTGCCTCCTGCTTCAAAATGAAAGAAACCAAAGAAAAATGAAGAAGAAAAAGGGAAAAATGACCAAAAAAAAGAAACTGATTATCGAAAACTATCCTTCTCATCTTCTGCTTTCCATTTCCATACACCTCTGGAAGAGTTGGTTATCTTTACAACTTTCTGTTTACGTTGGCGTCTCTTTCTACCAACATGTTCCTGATCGTTATGGTTTGCAACTAAATCAACTTTCACAATGTGATGATCAGAAGTCCCTTTTGAAGAGAACACTGAGTAGGATCCTGGAACGAACTTGTAAGGTGAATTTGGGGATGTTAATATATAGTCGACCCGAGTCCCATACTTGCAGGTCCCTTGCACGTCTGCATACAGGCAAATTGGTCGTGACATCAAAGTTAGAAACTCAAAATTAATATTTAAGACAGGTTATACAAAATTATGAATGAATTGGTTACCCTGGCCTTTAGCTATCATGACTACTGACTCGCATTCTCCTGCGAAGTTCTTAGCATCTGTATAGTGATTACTTTTCAAAAACCTCAACACTTCAGCCTTTGGTGTTGGCTTTCCCATCTCTTCATAGTACTGCAATAAAGCGCAAATAATTGCATTCAAATCAAATTAAGTAGAAAAGGGAAGAGAATTAAACCGTCTTTCTTTCAATTCAATGCAGTTTATAAGATAGTTCTCTGGCCAATTTCACTGTGAAAAAGTTGGTCGAGTTACCTTTACAATGTCTGTCCATCTCTCAGGAGAGTAATCAGTTTCGTCTAGAGAGTTAAGTCCTCCTGCCAAGATATGGGGGCCATCACTTGATTGGATAATGGCATGGATTTGCTTCATTCTCCAAGTCTCATCAAGATGATCGAGGTGGGTGCAGTAAAAGTTGATCTCTCCTATCTGGGGCACATCGATTGTTGCCTTAAGAATATTTCTGGATTCAGAAGAAAGAATTCAGTTCTGTTGTGTCATGCTTCTTCTTGTTGCTCCATCATTTTCTTAAACACCAAAGGCTCTTAAAATATACGACTCACTCCACAACTTATATCTTAATTTGCAAACTCAGAAGAACTTCACAATCCCCAGAAAATGCCATTAAACAATTATTAACACCAGATCTCTAGTTGCAAGTACAACGGGATTAGTTATGATGTTGGTCAAAGTATTTGGTTTCTTGAAACTTGCCACTTTCTGAAGTTTCGGTGGAAGTCTAATAATTTAGTGAAATGGCTGCCTATATTGCAGCTATATCAATGCACTAACTCACCCAATTCAAGAAACTTAAATAGTACTGTCACGTTTCTCTTTTTCATCGAAACTTGAAGGGCCTAACTCCGAGAAGATTGAGCCTGTTAGAAGTTATGGTAAGGCTTCCTCGTAGTTTCTAGTTCGTATAGTTTACGGGGAATCTGCTTAGAAGCTAGATCCATTATTAAGCAATTACGTTCTAAGTCTCCTAAACGACCAAATCTGTTTCTCCGAAAGGCAGAATTGGTTTTTCTTTTTCACCCCCTAGAAAACTGTTTCTCCAAATTACATAAAAGTTATCGTACATGCCATTTTTTTCTGTGGATTAACTGTACATATTATTGCTGGACTTTTATAAAAGGCGGAAACTTTTTCTCTTTTTTCCAAAGCTTTTGGCCCACGCACCAAGTAATCATGTCCGGTAAAAACTATTTGATGAGCTAAAACAAAAGTCAATCAAAAGCAGAAAGGAACAGGGGAAGCTTGCTGGGTTCAACACTAACGGAGAGAAGAATTTAAACACACCTGAAATCGGTATCATCAAAGATTTTCTGCACTTTCCATCTCTTAATTGGCCACTTGGATAAGATAGCATTTCCATATTCAGGAGCCCAGCTCTCAGCAAAAACGTAATTCATCCCCAAAGCGTCAGCTAGATCGGAGAGGGGCTTCATTGCTTTCTCCTCCTCTGCTTTCACATCTTGCAAGGCCAATATATCAGCGTCCAACTCTTTCAAAACTTCAAGTATCGTCCTACTACTTTCATATCTCTCTTCCTCAACACCATTCCCCCTGTCTCTCACAAAACTGGCACTTTGTGACCTCACAGGAGCCTTTCCTTTGAGATTTCTAGTTGAATTGCTATTTGAAGAGCTGCCCTCGTTTTCATCTTCTACAAAGCTCAATTGCCTGTTTTTCAATAATGATATCTCATTATCTGGCAAATTGATTGACACCCTCAACTTGGATTTAGCACATTTTTGCTGCCTAGTAAGATTAACTTCACCATTCATGGAATTTGGATGCAAAGGAGACTGCTTTAGTATGCCTCTTGGTCGATCATTAGCAGATTTTGTCCGCAAACTACCCTCTATAGACTTTCTAGTCCTGACAAGACCTTGATTTTCATCACCAAAGCTCGACAAGCTCACAGCTTTAGGCACTGCAGGTGCCATTGAGAATAGTGAAGCGTTGAAAGTTGCAACCTTTAGCCTTTTCTTTTCAGACTTTGGATGAACCACAGCAGACCCATTAATCACGGAATCATGTTTTGTTGTCCCATTTTGAGATTTCCCAAAATCTTTTATGACAATTTTAGGCTTCAACCGCCGGCGACCTGGCCATTGGAGACGGGAACAGAACCGCCTGAACCTTCTACTGATCACTCTAAGCATTGCAAAGAAGTGGGCACCAAAGAAAGTCGATTCAAAAGCTGGAGTCTTTACAGATTATGATAGCATGAGAAAGAGGAAGGACGTTATAGAGCTAGTTTCAAAGGCACAATCTCTCTCTCCCTCTCTCTCTCCCCCCCTTGAACACTCTTCACAGTCTTGTCACAAGACCTTTGGTACATTGACCAACATTTTGGCCTTGAAAGAGAGGGGGTGGAGGATTCTTCCGGGAAATGGGTTGATGCCACTTGGCCACGGCTTATGTTCTCAAAAGTTACAAGGGAGAGATAGGGAGACCTGACCAAGTAGCTAACTGCTCCAAGTGGGAGTGCGCTGGACATAGATATCATAGAGGCTTTATGTTTCTTTGATTATAATAAGGAAAAATCAGAAGAGTCTAACAACTCCAATCCATGCAACTAAGATTCTTATTTGGAACGCCACGTCACCTGAAATCCGGCGTACATAACTCCCATGCTTTCCTTCCCAGCTGAAAATGAAATGCATATTTATGTATGTATATATATAATAAGAGTTGTGTTGTGTGAGGTTGATTGATTTTTGGAAAAATATCCTTCTTTCAGTTATAATTATAATCATAAGATTGTTTCTGCTCCTGCTCATGGGATCAAATCCAACTCCGTTTTGCTACGCTATAATATTCTCAACAACTGAAACTATATAGATAAATGTATATATTAGTTGTTGAGATGTGATTTGATAAGATATTTCAACCTTTCACACCAAAGTTTTGAAACTCAGACCGAACGTCGAATTAGAGGTTTTATTAGTCAACAGTTCGACCACCGGTTGAATCGGTGTGACGTCATAATTACGCAATAATTATATTTAATTATATATAATATTAGTAATATTAAAAAATAAAAAATATACCAAATAATATAAAATAATAAAATAATAAAAAATTATTGAACCAGTGGTCGAATCGGTTTGACCAGGCCCAGTTTAACTAGTCAATTGACCAGTTCTTATCGGTTCTCACTAGTTCAATTAGGGACTGATTTTTAAGGGTCACCGGGATCGGATAGCCGATCGATCACTGGTCAAACCGATCGATCCGGTCCGAATTTCAAAACCATATACCACACCGTAAGGTACTTACAAAGGTAGTTGCTTACCCTGACCTTTAAAGAATTTTAATAACTTTCAATTTCAGAAGTAGACGTAAATATTAAAGTAGCCTATTATCAATTGGCCGGTCTCACCTTTGCATGCACGAGTAGGGACTGGATAGTATTTGTTAGTAAAGGACGTCAAGAAGTTGACAGAAATGCTATAAATTTACACGTACTTGTCATGATAAATAGGGTTTTAAAGAGGAGTTAGGTCAAGTTTTGTTTATAGGTATCTTTTAGCTTGATTTGTTATACTAAAAATAAATACAGTATACTTTAACCACCTCATTCCTTCATTTAACCACCTCATTCCTTCATCTTTACGTTCTTCTTTCCATTCTTTTTATAACCATAGAAATTTCAGCCGTCATTTCTTTAGTCAAATACGAATACGTATAGTAACTTCCAAATAAGATTTTAAAGTGGAATTGGGTAAAGTATGTGGATCACCCTTTCGAAGGCTTTATCTCCACTTTTGAATCCTTAAATCCATGGGGCATTCAAGGAGTGATGGTGCATATATTTATGTGCATATTCAAAGGATTAGAGAAGTTGAAGAGATAATGTATACAATACATTGTGTCCAATATAAAAGATAAATCTATCTAATTGTTCATTGTCTACTACTAATTTTTGACACGCATTAAGAACAAAAATTAAGGAGGAAGTCCATGATATAAAATCTTAAAATCTCTAAGATATTGAATTATGAACTCATTCTTTTGTATAAAATTTTCCTAATTCTTGTTTCGAATTGAAATACACACAATTTGATATTATATTTAATTTTTGTTAATTTAATGTTTAATCTTTTAGGTGTCAACATATATCTAAACTTTACTTACCAAATATTTATTTTTAAACATGAAAAGATGTGTTTAAGTGTATGATTCTCACATCTACTAGAAACATGAAAGGAGTATTTTAATAGAGAATCAATTATTAATAACAAGCAAGAATTGTGCAATTAAGTCAAATTATTCAAGACTTGATCGTATATAATTTGTCTACCAAATTTCATGCTCCACATATCTAGCTAATAATGATGTAAATTATGAATTGCATACCAACTATTTCATCTTTGTAATATCTTATATTTCTATATATAAAGCCTATTTATGCACATAGTAAATCATTATAAAAAGAAATACATAAAATTACTTTTTTATAGTTTTATTATGGTATCACTATTGTAATTCTCACACAAGGTTTTATCTTTTTTTTAATAGCCAATCTAGTTGAATCACCAAACTCCATTCATATTGTCTATCAATAAGATATACTTTTTATAAAAAAAATACCACAACTCATCATTATCAATGTTACTAGTCAACTCCCTTATCCTACCAATTACTCGTCACAAAAAAACACTTTTGAATTTTTATTAATTAGCTATGATCTGATTATCTTTATCCTTCTGACAATGATCCTTCTTCACAATCTATCCATATTATTTGGATACGTCAAAACAAATTAATTCTCTATGCCACATTGACCTTTTGCACAGATTCAATGTTTTGTTTTAATTTGTTAGCAACAACTTCTCATAAAGCATGGAAGACATTGTAATGCTTGTTGTTAGTGCAATCATGATATTGCATTATAAATTGTGGGAAACTCTCATTACAACTTCAAAAGGAAATCAAATAATAGTAAAATACTTGCAATCTACCAAACTCATATGGTCAATGAACTTGCTCTTATTAATACTTTCCTTGGTGATGATGAGATAACTATCCGTGTTATCAACAATATTGGGAGTGAATACAAAGAAATTTTCAGCCCTATCCTGTTAGCCCCGAATTTTTTTTTAAATTTATGCATGATTAGATTAAATTAAGTAAATTGAGCTAGCATTAAATTTGATGATATCGATTAAGTATGATAGCATAAATGAAGTTAGTTGGTATTGAGTTAAGGAATTAATGAAGTTGGTAATATGAATTAATGTTAGTAAATGTGTTAGTTAGAATTAAATGAGTTAGATGAATGTTTAATGAGTTAGTGGACTTTGGGCCTAAAGGAAATAAAGAGAAGAGAAGATGGGCTTGAATGAGTTGTGTAGTGAATGGGCTTAAGTTGTTAGGTTATAAGAATAAGAATGAGAAAGAAGGAAGAATAAGATGGGCTTATGGGCTCATGGGCTTAAGTTAAATGAAGGAGGTATAAAAGGAAGAAGAATAAGTGAGTTAGTGAAGAAGAGAGGAGAGGAACGAAAATTAGAGAAGAGAGAGGGAGGAGAGTTCGTGAATGGAGAAAGAAGAAGAGAAAAGAAGCTTGGCTAGGTCTTGAGTTTCCAAGAGATTAAGAAGTCATTAGAAGAAAGTTCAAGAGATAAAAAGATGGAGAATAGCTTGAGCTTCATTTTGATCCAAGAATCCACTTGTGTAGTTGAAGATCCAAGGTAAGTCTTCATTTCAAATGTTAGCTTTTGGTTGGGTTTTGGTTGAGAAAGATGAGAAAGTAGATGGGTTTAGTGAATCCAAGATCAATTTCATGTAAGATGTTATGTAGTTTTTCAATTGAAGTTAAGTTGATTGTGGATTTTGTTGTTCTTGAAGAAGTTCAAAGGGAGCAAGAAGAACAAGAGGAAGAGCACTATTGAGCAAGGATTAAGCTAGTTTCAGGTAGGTTTCATGTTTATCTTTATGTTAGTAAGATTTGAATGCTATCTAATTAATGAAATAATGAACATTAAATGTGTATTGATCGCTTGACTTTGCTTGAAAATGAACATTGATTGCCTATGATTGACATTGCATGAGAATATTAGCAGTGCATGACATTGTTGAGAATTGCCATGAATTGAATGGGTATTAATGTTAGTGAGATCATGAAATATGAATGAAGCATGAAAGTTATGATTTTCAAGAATCAGCTATTATGGATGCATGAAAATCCATTTTCA
>JANKOE010000004.1:17836383-17857247 GCA_026284465.1 Erythroxylum citrifolium
AAGCAAGTTTTCAAGAAAATTGTCATTTTGGGCAACAAGTTTACAAGAATTTGAAATATATGCATTACGTGGGTTTGTAGTAGTCTGTTCTGTCAGTCAAGTACACTTGTCTAAAGGCTTCTCCCACTTGTCCGCTGTGGCATGGAGCTCCTTCACGGACTCCCTTAAGTTCACTACTATGCAAAACCATTATGTGGGATTGTGATAGTACGTTCTGTTCATGACTACACAAGACCCTTATGGGAAATGTGTTAGTACGTTCTATTACGGACTACCCAAACCATTCTGATGTGCTTATGTGCTTATAATATGTTTGAACAAGTTTGATGCATTCATGTTTTGTAAGTCGTGAATTTTGATTACACGATAAGAATTTTGAAAAACAAGTATTTTACGATTTAATAAGATATTTTTCTATGACAAGTAAACTGTTTTCAAGGTTTTTGCTTATCTTATTATTATAAACTGTTTCCCACGAGCTTTCAAGCTCACCCCCTTCTGTCCCACCTTCAGGTGATGAGCAAAAGATGGAGTGAAAGAGAGTTAAGGCAAGCTTTAGCCACATTTTAGGAATTTTTGTAGTTCTTGTAACTTTTGAAATTCGAGATTTCGGATTATAATGTAAATAAAGTTTATCAAACTTTGTAGCTTGAGTAATGAAATGATGGATTGAAGTAATTCGATTGTGTACGTTCTCTTTTGACTTCCTTGTTAAGAGGGTTAAGTTAGAGGAATGAGTTTGTTTTGATGTTTGACTATTGTGGGCACACCACCCTTGTGGGATGATGCCTAACAAGAGTTCATGGAAATAACCTTACAAGGTACTATGCACGCTTAAGTATTATGGCAATATTAGTGGTATCAGACCAAGAGGTTGGGTTCTGAAATCGGTGCCCAACATGAGTGGTATCAGAGCAAGAGGTTGGGTTCCGAAATTGGTGCCCAATACTCCAACTCAATTTTTAACACATATAATTTACAATTCCCAAATATAATCTCATTTATAGATCAATTATACCCGGAATATGTCAATGAATGCATGTACAATCATTTTAATGTGTGCAAAAATTTAAATTCACACTCATGTACGCTAACATTATGTATGAGCATGAAATGTATTTTTTTAATATCTTATTGATCTCACATGTACCGTATTTTTTGATTCTAACTCTTAATATGGGAATGTGATTATTACATGGCATAACAAAAGTGAAGAGCATTAATTATTATTGAAAAACACAGCAGCATCTATATGTTTTCGAGGATTGCAAATATCGTGGGTTAGTTGTTGGTTTTTTTCATATTTGTTTATCTGTGATTGTGCATATGTTTTGAGTGAAAAACTCCTTAGGTTAACTTCTATTTTCCATATTTGTTTTTATGGGTTTGTGAGTGAGATATACATGGTGTCTGGAGTATCCCGTATGGTTTAATTGGAGTTGTTGAAGCTGGGATGAATCAGTTCAACTAGAGGACAGATTTTCAGATTTATTTCAGTAGAGCTGAACCTTTCGGAAAGTTGTTTTTTTTCTCTTTTATCTCAAGTGTATTATTGTTTTGTTCTTAGTTTATTAATCATTTGAGTTATTTTATTAATTGTCGTTTAATTAAAAGTAGTTTAGAAAAATCATCTGTTGAGGTTAGTATGAGGCGGTCATACTATTGAGTGTGAAATCTTTCGGGGAAAGTGAGGTTAAGAGATAGTGTCAAGGGTTGAGTGATGTCGGCTAAGTAAAGCTTTGGGTAAATTTATTGTACTTTGATAAAAGTTATTAAGCTGGGTGAAAACCCCGCAGATGTAGGCAAGATGTGTCGAACTGCATTATCAAATTTTCGGTGTTGATTTATTTATAGTTCTCTTAATTTTTTAATTTTTTTTATTTGCTAAAAACGAATATGAAAGTGTACAAAACTAATACTCCTTCGATTTTTCAATGGTATTAGTCTAGCTACCCACAATAATTCCAACACAAGCACCTAACTGAGACAATAGAACCAGTGTACTTCTGTATTACATCTATGTTAGTACACCGTACACAATATCATTGTGTGAGACATAAGTCTAATGAGATGACAGTCAACTAGATGTTTACAAGCATAACTAGCGCTGTACTATGAGGTCATCTTGAAACGAAAGGAAAAGATGAAGTGAATCACGCAGTTACTCGATGGCACCGACACCAAAAGGCAGTACCACCACTTCTGCCCCGAGCAACCGCTATTTCCTTGTCCACATAGAACCAAATAAAGAAAGGATCCTCGGTGCTTGGTTCTCTGTCTCCCTTTTTCCCAATATTTATCTCCAAAGGATTAAAAGGTCCAACTTTTATCCTGATGCTCTCAAAAATGAAAGCCAGTATTCTCTTCTTCCACGAAAATCTGCCTTCAAATGTTAAGCTTCCGATTGGACCAAGAAATACTCCATTTTCAATCCTCTTTGCCTGATAACCAGCAGAATAATTAGGTATTATAAAACTGAAATAGTCAAGGATATATTTCCTCAAGAAGATTTTGTAACTGCAGAATCAACAGGGACCTCCATGCTTTTCAGACTATGACGGGCTAGTTTAAAGTTGAAATGATAAACAAGCATCCCTACCTATCAAGGTAAACAAACATCCTAAGTTTCCTTTTGTTTTTCCCTTTAAATTTTCTTCTATTTGCAAGATCCAGTCACAAAAGAAATGTGAATGTGTAGGTCCATAATAGCTTACAGCAGCATCAAACCTCTGGACACCAGTGAGAGGGAAGTACCTTCCGCTCTTTAGTTGTTTCTAACAATCAGAAAAGAGAAGATTATCGTAAGAGTTTCTGTTAATCACTAAGATTTAAATCATTGTTAAACATTGAAATGCAAGAGACCTCAGCAGTGAAAATAAGCATCCAGGTTCTGCCAGGGGACTCCGCTCCACCTAGCGTGCGAAGAAACGTGGAGGGATCAATTTTGGCCTTCTCAATCACAGACAGAGCAGACAAAACTTCCTCTCTTGGAATCTTTCTGGTCTTTGCAGCATTCTTAAGCACTTTTACACTCTCCTCAACATCCTAGACCAGGAGAGAAATTATCCAATTGAAATTAAACTAAGATTAGATAAGCTAAGCAGTTGTACAATGTTCACTGACACGTCCAAGACCATATAAGCATCCATGGTGTCGGTCAAAAATCGAAAAGAGTACTACTTTCGGAATTAAAAGCACTTTAGTTTCTCACCTTCGCTCAGAAACCAAAATTGAATTTTATCAAATTAGAATGTAAAAGCAAAAACACTAGGCACTTACAAGCAAGTCGCAACGAAATCAAGGGAAGACGTTAACTTTAGCTGGTCAGGAAAAAAATAAAAAAGGACTAAAAGGAACAAACTTTGTTGGGTTGAGGCCGTTCTGCTAAATCATCTTGTTCTTCCTCTTGGATAAGAAGTGGGATAGAGGCACTTTGGTCTTTCTCATCTAGACTGGCTCTGGTTATTGCTCTTCGGAGTCTAAGGATGCGTTGGTTTGATGGTATGAGGGTAACTCTCTTAGTTCTGACATCGGCTTTTAGACAGGGCAGCGGCGACTTGAGCGACGATAATTGCCATGAATTCAGAGCCACCCAGATGGAGGAACACGAATATGATACGGCTGCTTGCGAACCCATTGTTTCAGCCGATCACCGCAGGCAAATACTGTGATGGGCTTCTTGTAGCCTCTACCCATTCTCTTTAGGTCCATTGCTTCTTTTTTCGCTTTGTCTTTTTCCTCAGGAAGTGTCTCGACGACGCCTCTAAGTCATCCACATTCAGATTAATTTTTGCTCGAACTAGATAGGTCCTTTGCGAGAGACAAAACTCTGACACTAAATTTTAAACAGTTACATATACGAGGACAATTTAAACTTGCAACTTCACTTAAACTAAAAGAGCCCTTAAAAATTCACCCTAGATTTCACTTCTATTTTGCTTCCTCTTTGTTTGTAAACTTGTTAATTTCAAAAATAAAACAAAGCAAGTTATATTTATATATATATTGATTTATACGTTCATATAATTTTGACCTTTCAAAAAAGTGGCATTCAAACTTAAAATTTTTATTTGAGATGTAAATTAATAAACTTTAGTTAAAAAATGTTGTTTATTTTTATTTATAGTTTTAGTTTCTTCCTGTTTTTATAAATTATGAAAATCAAAAAATAATTTTTATTTTTTATTTCTATTTTTCTAATAACATAATTTATTATTAATTAAATATATTATTAATTATTAATAAAAATTATTAATAATTTAATTCAATAACCCGATTCGCGTTTTTATAATTAATTGAAAATTTAAAATTTAAAAATAAATATTTTAATTTAATAATTAATAGTAAATGTAATTTAAATTTAAAATATCCTCAAAATATATAAATTTAAATAAAATTGCACTGATCATAAAAAATGTATTAAAATAAATATTAATTTAATTTTTAATAAAAATTATACAAGAGAATAAAATATATTTTATTTAATTAAATAATTAATTTATAAAAATAATATAATTTTAAGTTTTATATAATATATAATTATTAGACATTATCATGTTTTTGTTTCTGTCGAATTGAGTTGGAATATCTAATGAACTATACGCCCATTAGCCATTTATTTTCTAAGGAAACAACCCAATCCGAATAATGAGGATCCTTCTTTCAAAGTCAAAACAAACTTCACATATAATGCATGCTGCGAAGTTCACTCCACGGCTCCACCACTTACATTTCCACTTTCACCACCCTCCTATACTGTCTCTCCGGCGTAACTCTCCCATACACACATGAGCATTACTCCTCTCTGTGGACTGTCTCCTTTGCTGAACATATAATTAAAAAACTAACCATGTCTTCTCGCAAGCTCCTATCAGCTCTTCTCCGCACCTCTCTCAGTCGCTCCGCCGTTGCTCATACGAAACCCCACATTCTACGTCCACTCACTTCCCTCCTCACTCACGTTAATCACCTTTCCGCCTCCTCAGCCGCCGCGGCTTCTCCTCCGTCGAAGCAACCTACCACCAATGTTGGTGTCGATCGAAGTGGCGAGATCGTCGATGAGTTCACCGGAAAAGGGGCTGTCGGGCAGATATGTCTGATCATTGGAGCCGTCGTTGACGTCCGGTTTGATGCCGGCGTGCCTCCCATTAACACTGCTCTAGAGGTTTTGGATTTCCCGATCAGGGTTGTGCTTGAAGTGGCGGCTCAGTTAGGAGAGAACACGGTGAGGACCATAGCTATGGAGGGCACGGAAGGGCTTGTTAGAGGTCAGAAGGTTCTGAACACCGGTTCTCCAATCACTGTAAGTCCTTTTCATGCTCCATTGTTCATTTGCTTTTGAGTTTGGCTATTGTTTTTGTGTTTCATTTGTTTGCTTGCTGGTCACCTTTCTGGATCCAAAGTTTGGATTTTTATTTCCTGTTCTAGAGGATCTTGTAAATTCCCTTGCTTGACTAGTGACGATTTCCATTTTGTAGGTTCCTGTGGGTAGGGCTACACTTGGGCGCATCATGAACGTTATTGGAGAGCCTATTGATGAGAAGGGTGACATAAGTAAGGAATCAGATCTTAGTTACTCATTATGACTCATTTAAGTTTAATTAATTAAAGATTCTGACTTTACTTTTTCTGCTATATTAGGAACGGAGCATTATCTTCCCATTCATAGAGAACCACCTGCCTTCGTTGAGCAATCAACCGAGCAAGAGATTCTTGTTACAGGAATTAAGGTATTTAGATCATTAAAGAGTTCTTTAGTTTGTACCCATGAAAGCATTGCGGCAGGTCTACTAAATTTCATGCGTTTATCAATCCACAAGTTATTTCAACAGTTCTTGTAAATTCCCACTGTCACTTTTGGTTATCATCTTTCTATTGTTTCACCTAAGAAAACGTCAGTGATGGTTCAAAAAATGCATATAAATAGACATCTGATCTGACCAAGAATGAACTAGGCAAAGTAGAAACCTTTAAACATTCACACACAAACCTTATATTCGTACCAGCTCTGAGTATAATGTGAAATTGAATTTCCAGGTTGTTGATCTCCTCGCTCCTTATCAAAGAGGAGGAAAGATTGGGCTCTTTGGAGGTGCAGGTGTAGGAAAGACTGTGCTAATTATGGAACTTATTAACAACATCGCCAAGGCTCATGGTTTGTCGAATTCTTTCTAAACAGATTCGATTTGGGTAGTGTAATTTAACGTACGGAATGTGTTTACTCTCATCTCAGGCGGCTTCTCTGTGTTTGCTGGTGTTGGAGAGCGTACTCGAGAGGGCAACGATTTGTACCGGGAAATGATAGAAAGTGGTGTCATCAAGCTTGGAGATAAACAAGTTAATATGCTATGAACTCGCACAATTGTTATCATGTAGTTCTTTAAAGTAGATTTCTGACTTAATTTTGCTTCAAACTAAGGCTGAAAGTAAATGTGCACTTGTGTACGGTCAAATGAATGAGCCTCCTGGAGCCCGTGCTCGTGTTGGGCTTACTGGGTTGACCGTTGCTGAGCATTTCAGAGATGCTGAGGGACAAGACGTGCTTCTCTTCGTTGATAACATTTTCCGCTTCACCCAAGTAATCTTATTTGTGTTGAGGAATCAAACAATCACTTGCTAGCAGACTACATTGTAGTCACAGCCATCTGGGGTAGGGTAAAATGCGTTTAATCGTTGCTTCAAATGAACTTTGCAGGCTAATGCGGAGGTGTCTGCTTTGCTTGGCCGTATCCCATCTGCTGTGGGTTACCAACCTACGTTGGGTACAGATATTGGAGGCCTTCAGGAGCGTATTACGACTACCAAGAAGGGCTCAATCACATCGGTGCAAGCAATTTATGTGCCAGCTGACGACTTGACAGACCCTGCTCCGGCCACCACTTTTGCCCATCTTGACGCCACAACTGTTTTGTCTCGTCAGGTTTGGATTTTGTAAAATAGTGGCAGCACTCCGTGGGACTAATGGAGCGTTCAATGTTGGGTTTCAGTAATGCAATCTTATTTCCCACGTTGTGATTAGATTCTGTTTTGGAAATCATTATCGTTACCTCAATGTCAATGAGCAGGTTTCTGAGCTGGGTATCTATCCTGCTGTTGATCCCTTGGATTCTACTTCTCGCATGCTTTCTCCTCGTATCTTGGGAGAAGATCATTATAACACTGCTCGTGGCGTACAAAGAGTTCTCCAAAACTATAAGAACTTGCAAGATATTATTGCCATTCTGGGAATGGATGAGCTTAGCGAAGATGACAAGTTAACCGTTTCTCGTGCTCGTAAGATTCAGAGGTTCTTAAGCCAACCTTTCCATGTTGCTGAAGTCTTTACTGGGACTCCCGGAAAATATGTAGAATTGAAAGAAAGCGTAAACAGTTTCCAGGTTTTTAATTATAATCTCCATACTCTTTATGGTTATTTCCTAGGCTATCTAATAATTAAAAGCGAAAGATATGAAACATACTCCTTTTGATGTGGCAGGGTGTCATAGATGGGAAATACGATGATCTTCCTGAGCAGGCATTTTACATGGTTGGCGGGATTGAAGAAGTAATATCCAAGGCAGAAAAGATTGCCTAGGAAACTGTTGCTTAGTTACACCTTTTCTGTTCAACCAAAAAATAATAATGTAGATTGGCTTGTCTCTGCCATGATCAGGGCTGCATCACAGCTTTAACATATCTCTCTCTTTCTTACTCTTCAACATTTTTTGGGTAGGTTTTACTAAGTGAAATGAGTGTCATTGCATTCTATTTTGGAGTTACTTCTATTTGCTTGTGCAATAAAAATAGTCATGCTCAGTATTTACTTTTTTCTTCTTTCCCATATAGTTGATGGATTTCTAGCTTGAAGTAATACTAAAAGCCTTTTTACCTTAACCAGAACACGCAGTTGAGTTAATAAGGAGTTTTGTTGGCTTAAGTAAGATTGTGGGTTCAAATTCTCCTCATGTATGCAGATGTTTAAAACTTGGAGTCAGAGCTTTGCCTCTCGCAAAAGACCTACCCGGCTCGAGCGGGGATTAGTCTAAGTGTGGATGGCTTAAAGGTATCTTCTCATAATTAAGACCCTCCTAAAATATCTGGTAGACAACTTAAAAAAAAGGCCTTTTTACCTTTTGAAGTAAATAGACTACGCAGTTCTGTCTGAGTTCGCTGCTTCCAATCAACTCCAGGACATTTTCACCTTAATAATAAACTCTCATTGTAAATACACTTTGGGTTTGGGTTGTGGTTGGGTGACACAAATTTAGTTTTTCAGTTTGTATTTTATCGTAATATGATTTATCACCAACTACATATATGATATAATTATTTAATATTAATTATTAATAAAATGTAATTCATCCCAACTTTTTAACTTTTAAAAAAATTTAATAATATATTTTTAATTTAAAATAATTTTAGTTTAATAATTCAAAATATATTTTATAAATAATTTATTTATTTATTTATTTATTTAATAAAATTTAATAATTGTTACTAATATTTTAATAAATATTATATAATAATTCAAATAAGATTAATTTTTTTAAAATTTTATTTAATATTTGATTATTACCATAATTAAATATAATTATTATGATATTAATAATTAAGTAATTTTTTAAAAAAATTGAAATCAAAATTAAAAATTAAAATAAAATATTACAACAACAAAATAAAGTAAAATGACAAGGATCAAGAAAAGGTCTTTTCTTTTCCTTTATTTCAAAATCTACAAGATTAGAGGAAGGAGAAAGTCTTTCGTCTACTTGCAGGTTCTTCAACTCTTTGCTTAAACATACTTAGGTTGACTCACTTATTACATATGTTGTTAGTTTGAAGTTGCAGGGATCCAATTCCTTCCAGTAGGTTTAAATGTTGAAATTCAATCGGGATGTGTCAAACTCCTTAAGCACAATGTTGACGCTTTGAAATTCAATAAAGTGCAAGCTCTTGAAAAATTATCTTTGACCCAAAAGCAATTGGCTATGGATCCTACAAATCCCTCTCTCTCTTAGTTAAGGAGAAATCTTATCTGAGTAGTTATTTATATTATGTTGAAGAATATAGGGAACAATTGAGGCAGAAGTTGAGAATTTTGTGGATGCAACATTGAAATAGCAGTACCAAATATTTCTTTAATGTGATTCAGGGCCGAAGAAACGGTAACAAGATTGTATGTCTTGAGAATGAAAATGGCATCAACATTAATAATCAGGATGAGTTGGAAAAGGATGGCCAGAAGCCTTTTTTTTTTTACTGTAAATGGAATCTCTACTCATATTACAAGTCTCCCTAGTACTGTGGTTAATTAGTCGAATGGAGGGTTCTATCAATCCTGTGCAAGCAGCTGATCTAATTAAGGAAGTCACCAGTGATAAGATAAAGGAATTATTGGTGTCTTTTCATCCAGATAAGTCTCTTAGACTAGATGGTTTTAATGCTAGATTCTTTTAAGAAAAGTGGAATATGTTGCAAGTTTCAGTGGTCAAAGCAGTTCATGAATTCTTTATTAGTGGCAGATTACTCAAAGAAGTTAATAAAAGCTTCCTTACTTTAGTGCCTAAAGTTTCTAATCCTAAGAAACTAAATGACTACAGACCTATTGCCTGTTGTAATGTGTTATACAAGATTATCTCTAGGATCCTTGTTAACAAATTGAAGATTACTCTGCCTGGTATTATTAATCCTAGTCAAGGTGCATATGTTTTTATCTTATAGAGATTATGAAAACGATCTAGAAGGGGGGGAGGGGGGTTGAATAGATCTTTTAAACTTTTCGCGTAGTGCTACAAAACAGAGAGTTAAAACACACAAAACAAACAAGCAAATTGAAATGTAAAAGAGTAGAGAAGAGAGGCAAACACAGTGTTTATAGAGGTTCGGTGCTTAAGACCTACGTCCTCTACCTAAGCTCCCACTTAAGATTTTGTAAAAGCTCTTTACTACACACTTTTTAGTTCAGTGTGAACTCTTCCAACTTCACTTGACTTCCGCCTCAAGCTACACCTTACAAATGATTTATTTTTCGGCATAAATCCAACCTCCCAAGTGATTCTCCTCTAATCACTCAACTCACAATAATAACAATGATAGAAATGAAGTAGTAAAGCTCAGTACAGCTGAATATAATTAGAACATGCTAAGAGCAAATTGAGAGTAAATTTTGACCTATGGTAAGAATGCTTCGCTTTGGACTTGTGTAATCAATCCTTTGGAGTTCTATCCTTTATTTGTAGGCTTCAAGATGTTTTTAGACATTGTAAAACTCTCCTAGCCGTTGTAGAATGCTCCTAGCCGTTGTATAATGATTTTTGTTCCGTTTGTAATCAATTGACTCAGTCAGATTATGTTTAGCTGCAATTGATAGTCGACTTGTCGGTGTGTGATAGTCGACTAGTACATTATGGTCAACTTGTCTTCAAAGAATCAGTCAACCAGTACTAACGTTTTTCATAAACCTTTATGCTCCGCTCTTCGAATAGTCGACTAATAGGCTGATAGTCGACTATTCGAAGAACGGAGCATAAAGCTGATAATCGACTAGTCCATTTAACCAACTGACAGGTCCGTTGTCAATAGTCGACTTGCAACTTGATGGTCAACTAGTACTGGCTCCAACAGACAGATATGATATAATCTTCAATCTTTGTTTGTTGAGATACTAATTTGAATTCTTCATCCACGACCTTAACACTGATTATTGCAATCTTGATTTAAAATTTATCTGATTTGGATAGTGAACGTGTGCCATTATAATTCAACAAGTGTACCACTATTTTAATCCAAATGCCTGAAATTATTCTTAACCAATTCTATAAATTTTATTATTATCAAAACATAGAAGGATTTAAATTTGCCAACCTTCATTGGTCCAATAGATTACTCTACTTAGACCAATAGGTTCCTATCTTATGGAGGTCAACTTCAGTTAGCTATTTCAATTCTCAATAATCTACACATCTACTGGTATTCTCACTTAGCTATATTCCTTGAAGAAGATTGATAGAAGCATTATGGACTTCATATGGCATGGGATAAACATAAGTGGTAAGAAGCTTTGCAAAGTTAAGTGGAGTGTCATTTATCTTCCTAAAGAAAATGGAGGGTTAGGAATCAACTCTACTAGTAGAATGAATCAAGTATTGTTAGCCAAAAAGGTTATGGAGAATATGCCATGATAAGGAAAGCCTTTGGTTGAAATGAGTGCATATGTTTCATGTCAAACAAAGAAGCATTCGATCCATGTCTCAGAAAAATACTTATTCCTATACATTTTAGCAAATCTTATATACCTGGTCAGTCTTGCATTCTCATATCAAGCACTACATTAGAGATGGAAGAAGTACTAAATTTTAGTTTGACAATTGGCATTCTCTTTGTCCTTCATGTTATACACATATTTTTATTACTCTTAGAAGGCTTATCCCTGAAAACACTATGATGCAAGAGCTTATTCAGAATAAACTATTGGCCATATCACACAGGAAGGAGAATTAGTCCAATTGCTAACAATATGCTGGATTATTTACTAGATCAGGGGCGATAGGATGAAGTCAGATGGGAGTTAGACAACTCACACGTGTTTAATGCTCATTCTTGTAGAATGCTGCTTCTTGGTCCACTCATCAGGTTTCCATTTTCTAAATTGATTTGGGGCTCTGGTATCAGTAAAGCTCATTTGTTCATTCTCTGGTTCTTAGCTACTCCAAAGTTGAGATAGTATTAAATTCCATATTTCGGATAAGAATTGTCCTTTATGTACCTATGAAGCAGAATCTCTTGATCACATTTTTTTTAACTGTTGGCACACAAGTCAGTTTTGGAGACAATTTCTTAACTTGTTTGATCTGCATGATAGAAGCCTCACCTGGTTGGAATGTCTATCTTGAGTAATGGATTTGAAATGGAAGAGTAAAGAAGATTGCCAGGTGTTTAAGTCTGGTTTTGCTATGCTAGTTCATTATGTTTGAATGATGAGAAATACTAAAGTTATTTTGGGAATTCTGAGCAATACAACAAATTCACCTGGATGGGATTTTACCGGAAGTTTAGATTGAAGATTGCAACACTCATCTCTACGTGATTAATAGTATCTCTTAACCTAACAATGCTTTACAAGTGTTATCTTAATATGCAGGTTGTTGTTATGCTATATTCCAATTGTTGGATGAATTTCACTTCTCATTATAATGTCCACCTTTTTGAACAAATAATTAATTACTTTCCAAAAACAAAAACTGTAAGTTATTTCCCTCTTGATAGAAATTAAGTCTTTGTATGAAATATAAGTCATTTAAAATAATTAAAACATATGCATAAACGTTTCTCATCCCTTGCCCAGCTGAATAAGATTCTTACCCAATAAACAAGGAGAACACTCTTCATCAGAAAAAAAAAGCATAAAATATGATAGAAGCAAAGAAGGGACGTAGTATGCCTTCACTAATTGCGCTTGAGAAGGACAAACAATCCAGAAGAAACTCCTTCACCAGCTCTTACTACGGGATGCTCTGCATGTTTCTTCGCATATCTGTCAAATAATTCGTCAATAACCTCACCACCAAAATGTTCTATTATAATATTCTCAAAACCAGCTCTACACTCCTTTGCTGAAGGCCGAGGGATGATGGGCATCTGTGGCAGTTGATCCAGTCTTGCAATGCTAAAATGTGCGTTATTCAGTATCAGAGTTGTCAATTCATCTATCGATGGGCTATATATTGGCAAGTTGAAATAGTCGATTTTATCTTCACTCACAAGTCCCTGCATGAAATTAAACCAGGACATGTTATGGTTGTGTTACTTGCATGTGCACAGGACCTAGCAAATTTCATGATTCAAAAACAATTTCCACGTCAGTTTTGCATGCTCCAATAAGCACATCAAATATAAGGTCCTCGTTAAAATTCTGAATTATAGCATGGAAAACGAAAATTTATGATTGTACGAACCTTTGCAGCCATGTCAAGTAGGCACGACTCAAGTAGACTAAAGAATGGTCCAAGGGATACTTCCGATGGGAGTGTATTCATTGGACGTCCTGGTACAAGAAGCAACATCAATCCTCCTGAAACGACCTCTTCTGCTCGGGCTCCTAGAAATGACTCCATGTCCTTTGCATATTGAGCAGCGTAAGCCTCACCAACTTCACTAGGTGCATTTGGATAATAGATTCTGCCTCTATTAAACGCAGGAGAACTCGGGTCACCAAGTTCCTGTGGTGCCTTAGAAAGCCAATGCAGTGCAAAGGCCGAGTAAGCAAAGTTGAGAGAAGCCCTTGGAAACAATCGGCCATGGAAAGAGCCAGGAACCCCAGAAGCAAAATATTTCCGAGGACTTGTAGGAAGGTTGGCAAAGAGAGTATTGAAGTCATTAGAAATATGGTCGCTGAAGAATACTTGGAATTCAGGGAGTTTGGAGTAACCGTGTCTCTGAAGTTTCTGGATAATACCTTCTATCATGTTGTCCACGGCAATGAAAGTATTGGGTCCAGTTGAGCACCCAAAATCTGCAATACCAAAGGTGTTTAAAGAAGTAACATGTTCTATGTCAAGATTTTCTACAATCCCTCCAACCAATATCGATTTGGCTCTCTCTGCTGCCTCTTGCTGCATAGTGATACAAAATATTTGTCAACTCTCTGCATACAGTGATAATGTCTACGTATATTAATTGCATTTTATGAATTATTCAATTAGCATTCAGCCTGAATCATTCTAAATTTAAGTAATTTTCGATGCCCATTACTAGCTGATGATCTTCATTATAAACTATATTTATGTATATATATGCTATCGAGCCATAATTCCCCCTCCCCAGTATCTCAAGTTAGAGATCATGTTAAGTAATCAGAGCGGGATCTAATCCTTTGTGTAGCAGAAGAAATACAAAAATTTTGTGTATTAATTTTTTGAAAGCATTGATCACTTTAAATTTTATAAAATGAGTAACACAAAAATCATAATAAGGCATTAATCTTAATTCATATCTTATTCTGAAACTTAATCATTTTTTGTCGTTTCTTATCATAAATCGACTCATCTCAACTACTATAGTCACACAAGTGTTAGGTCTCTAACAGTATCTACAGAACATATTGAGAGAACTTTGTAGCTGTTATGTAGTGCAAAGTTATGAATATCATACCGAGCTAGGTACCAGATTGAGTTCTGGAACAGAATTGTACCGGTACCAGTTAGTACCGGGTACCATTTCGGATAATTTTTAAATTTATAAAATAGTCCCTAAAATTTTTAAAATTACAAAATAGTTCATACACAAAACACAACCAATTCAATTCAGTATTCAAAATTTCAGATCACATTCCAACTCCAACCAAATAATTTCATACACAAACACAATTGAACCTAACTAATTCAGTATCTACATCCGCTATCCAGATTCCAGAATCCCAGCTCCCAAATCACGCAACAACACAAAAAAAAACCATCCAAGTCTCCAACACCGTGCATCATCTAGTAACACAAATCCATCACAATGATCCAACATTCCAATGATGATGATCCAATCCAAGTATCCATCACAACAAAAACTTTAACAAAGCATGAAATTTTTGAAATTAGAAAAAAATTCAAAAAAGTAACTTCGGATCTTGGCGGGTCTCTGGGTTTTGCCACGGGTCAGAGTCTCGACCAATCTTCGGTGGCTTCAGTGAGGTGTAGCGGTGCTGCAGTGCGGTGGCTTCGAGCGGAGAAGTTGGTGACGTCTTCGGGTCTGCGTGGAGGAACGAAGAAGCGTCTTCTTCAACCGATGCCAAGGGAGGACGAGCGAAGGAGGCGAGGGCCAAAGCAATGCGCTAGCGGTTAGACGCGATGGCAACGACGACGGTGAGCAGAGAAGAGGCGGGGGGCGGCGGCGACGCAAGGGGAACACAAAGGAGGAGGCGGCACAGAGATGAGAGGAGAAGAGAGGAGCGTCTGCTGAAATAGTCGGGGGGTTGGGGATTTAGAGTTAAAAAATTTTGAAAATTGCAAATAGGTCCCTGGAGTTTTGGAAGTTTACGGTACCGACCGATATTTTTAGCCGGTAGTACTGATGGTTGCCGGAATAGTACAGTATTCAAAAGCCTGATACAAACTCAATTTTAATATGTTTGAATACACAATCTCATATATTATTTGACACTCTTAATCCATAAGAAGACTAAAAAAATACAGGTACTCTAATCATAGAGTTCCATATAAAAAATAGGCTAAAGAACAAACAAGAAAAAAATTATTTAGTTAACAAATAGAGCAGTTGTGGTGAGGTTGCTGAATCAAATCACACATTTGTTTTTGTTGTTTGTTCTACAATTCATATACAAATTAAAAAAGAAAAAGAAAAAAGGTAATAACACATAGAGCTATATAGTTGAATAATGTTGAAAACGAGGTTGGGACATTCCATGCATTGTCCGTGGATGGAACGTCCCAACCTCTGTGGTACTTAAAAGAGTTCCATTAAAAAGATGTAGTTTTTTCGATTAGAACTTAGCATCCAAGTTAAATGTTGATAATTATTACAAGAACTTATGAAGCTGTTTGTGTTTTTCTTTTTAATTTTCAACGTCTGCATGTCATTCTCTTACATCGTCGTCCATTCATTCTGATGAAACGAAACAAGCCAAGGACAGGAGATTCCAAAAATATAACCTGACAAAAAGGGATGAGGATTCAGTTGCTGGTTTTCTTAGGTCTTGGTACCCGCGGTTGTTCCAACAAGAGACAGATGGAGAGACTCAAGTACAACACTGACATTTCTGTTGCTCTATTTTGCCATGTTCAAGTGGGCGTTTCTCAACTAATCTCCCTAAGGAAAGGAATTAAGCCAAATACAGTAGCTATCCTTGCAAGAAGGTTATATCAGTTATCAGTTACCACTACATGTATTTGTAAAAACAGTAATCTGTTGATCAAAGTTCTGTAGCATTTCCGGTGCAAGTGAAACCCGCGTTTCGTGCCCTTGAAATAGGGCTCTTAGTGTAGGGGAAAAGATCTCATACTTGAGATATAGAACTCAATCATTGGAGATAAAATGGTGAAGATAAAGAGTTTTTGAGCGATAAGACAAGGTGCTTTGCATTTTGTTATTTACAGGGGGAGAGGGACACAACGTATCACTCTCCTCCTAATGATCTTCTCTTCTTCACAATCCCACCAACCTCTCTGCTTCCCTTATTGTTCTATTGTATCTTATCATCTATAGGTGGCCTTCCCTTAACCGGCCTAATAATGGCCAATACTCCTCTTCTCTAGCTAATCACCATCTACCCTCAACTTTGCATTGCCTCCTTCCCTTTATTATTAGGCAGGATGGCCTCTTGGAACCTTCTGCCTCTCTTCCATGGCCTCCTGTCTCTTATCCTTCTCATATTGCTCTCACCTGCTTCCTCCTCTGGCGGAATCCGCCTCGGTGTTGTCCGGAAACCCTTCCGGGAAGCTCCTGCTTTTCGTAATGGAGACTCCTGCGGGCCTCATAGAATACATGTCGCGATGACCCTTGACGCCAATTACCTTAGAGGCACAATGGCTGCAGTTTTGTCTATTCTTCAGCACTCAACATGTCCGGAAAGCGTTGAGTTTCATTTCCTATGGGCACGTTACGAGCCTGAGGTGCTCTCCAGCATTAAATCAACATTCCCTTACCTGAACTTCAATATCTACAGGTTTGACTCCAACCGTGTTCGTGGCAAGATATCTAAATCCATCCGTCAGGCGCTCGACCAACCTCTAAACTATGCAAGGATTTACCTTGCAGACATTATCCCAGCTCACGTGAAACGTGTTATATATTTGGACTCTGATCTTGTTGTTGTTGATGATATTACAAAATTATGGGAGGTTGATTTAGAGGACAAAGTCTTGGCTGCACCAGAATATTGCCATGCGAACTTCACCAAGTACTTCACGGAGCTGTTCTGGTCTGATCCTGTTTTGTCCAAGACTTTTGACGGACGGACACCTTGTTATTTTAACACCGGGGTTATGGTGGTGGATGTTGAGAAATGGAGGGAAGGAGAATATACCTTGAAAGTTGAGGAGTGGATGGGAGTGCAAAAGCAGAAGAGAATATATCATTTAGGGTCATTGCCACCATTTTTGTTGGTTTTAGCTGGGAACATAAAAGCTGTGGATCATAGATGGAACCAACATGGCTTAGGGGGTGATAACATTGAGGGGAAGTGTAGGAGTTTGCATCCTGGGCCTATTAGCTTGCTTCATTGGAGTGGAAAAGGGAAGCCATGGTTAAGGCTTGATTCCAGAAGGCCTTGCGCGGTGGATCATCTATGGGCTCCTTATGATCTCTATCGCTCTTCAGTGCATTTTTTGGAAGAATGAGAGATAATGACAAAATTAGACACTCGAAGATAGAACGTGATCATCGTTTGATTAGAGAGAAAAGTAACAAAAGAAAAAGAAAGGGGAAGAAGAGACGAGTTCTTTGATTGAGATTGTCTTTCCTTCGCTGGTGGGGTTGAAGGAAAAGCAAGGAATATGTGCTTTTTACTGGTTCAACTAACATACACGAGAGAGTTTCCTTACCGATTATGATTTCTAAGGATGGGAAAGGACATGGGGTTG
Organism: Erythroxylum citrifolium; assembly: GCA_026284465.1. NCBI lineage: Eukaryota > Viridiplantae > Streptophyta > Magnoliopsida > Malpighiales > Erythroxylaceae > Erythroxylum > Erythroxylum citrifolium. The sequence continues at coordinate 17,853,948 of JANKOE010000004.1, forward strand.
CTTTTTTGTTTTGGGGCTTAATGAACTTGAAGGTCTCTGCAACTGATATCCCTACATTATCGTTATTGCATAGAGCATGGGGGAAGATTCAGAAATCTGTTGGAAATTATTGTTGTTGACAATGATGACAACGATCAACGAAGAAGATGGGATCCTTTCCTTCGTCTACAATATTCAGCTGATTTTTCGATGTACTGAATGTATATAAATACTATATATTTCTGAACTCTAGTTTTGATATGTGTTCTTGTAGCCTTTTATAGTTTCCAGTTTTGAGATGGAATGTTAAGAATTTGCATATTTCTCTTGTAATTATCAGTTTAAGCTGCTAACAACCAAAAGCTGATTGCTTATTAGAAAACAAAAAAGAATGTGTTCCATTCCATCCGGTATGATCTTATTACTTCTAATGTATAATGATTTCAATTGCCACTTTTGAAGTTAATTTCGACGATCTGCTGATTCCTGCGAAACCTTTGCTTTAGCTTGTTACGTCGCTCGCTTGCATGGCTCTGTTCCTTTTCTTCACAGCCTTTCCTTCGTCCAATGAACCTGGATTCCATGCAGACCTGAATCATCTCCTGCCCTTCTCTGAGTTTCATGGAATGTCTTTTCTTCACCGTTAAGACTAGAACCTGCTACATGGTTTGGAGCATAAGCTACAGGTATTTCGTTGGTCCAAAGTCATGTTCTTGACTTCATGAAGAAGTTAGTGACCGACACCAATGGGCTCATAACGATCTGCTTTGGATCCTTTGCATCAATTTGGGCTTCCTTGTGGGCTGCTTACCACTTTCTTCGTGCGCACTTCACACCCCGCGCATTGTAGTAGCAACTTTCTCCTCAATTCTCACAAAGACCCAACCATTACTCGACACCTTCTCGCTAATGGATTTCTTCAAGTCTGTCTTCTCCGACGAACCCGAATCACCAACATCCGGATCTGATCCAACTTCTACCGATGACCCGGATTCTCCCCCCAGAGATCCGAACCCTAAAACAACCGACGATGGTGACGCCGGTGGGTGGAGTTTTGGAGGTCTCATCAGAAATCTAACGACCAAGTCCGAATCCGTCATCGATACTTATCGACGCGATCTCAAGGAATTCGGATCGGGTCTAAGGAAGGAGATCGAGGTAGCCCACGGATCGCTGGAAAACGTAGGACACGTAATCGACGAGCTTGGAACATCTGTGTTGAAAGGAACGGCCCAGATCATATCTCATGGCAAGGAAGCAATTCTAAGCCTAGATCAGGAATCGGATTCTTCTGATAACAACAATGCCGACAGAAGTATTGGTCAATTGAATTCAAAACGTTACAGTCGTTTCGATGCTCAGGTGCATGCGATTCAGGGGGATGTAAGCACGTACTGTGAGGAGCCGGAGGATTTGGAGGAGTATAAGAAGTGGAAATTAGGGTTTGTGTTGGAGAAGAAGAGGGAAGAGAGTAAGAGCTTGATTGAAGATAATGGTGCTATGGAGAGTGTCTACAAAAGGGTTGTGCCTAACAGCGTTGATGAGGAGACATTTTGGTGTAGGTATTATTATAGGGTTTATAAGCTCAAGCAAGCTGAGGACTTGAGAGCTAATCTGGTGAAACGAGCAATTTCGGAGGAAGAGGAGGACTTGAGTTGGGATGTTGATGAGGATGAGGAGGAGGAGGAAGAGAAAGAGGATATAAAAGATGAGAAACCTTTGGTGGAAATTGAAAGTTCAAGTCGCGAGAATGCTTCGAAAGATTCGAAATTTGAGGAACCAAACCAAACTAAGGCAATGAAAGATCGGGAATCCGAGCCAAGTGTGAAGAGTTCTGAAATGGTTAGTGGAGAGTCTGAGACCAGTGGTGGTGACAATGTACTTAGTGAGCAGGTGAAGTTGGAGAAGAGTAAGGAAGAGAGTGCGTTGAAGTCTGATGAGAAAGCTGGCTTGGAAGTGAAAGGTGATAATGGAGAGTCTTGTAAAGATAGTGAATTTTCTGTGGTGTCAAGCCATCAATCAATGGCAGAGGAGGAAGATCTTGGATGGGATGAGATTGAGGACCTTAGCAGTATAGACGAGAAGAGAACAACGGGTCAAAGTGGGAGTCCAAGCAAGATTGATTTGCAAAAGCGGCTAAGTGTTGCAGAAGAAGATGAGGATTTGAGTTGGGATATTGAAGACGATGATGAGCCAGCTAAAGCTTAAAGCTGAGCTTGCTCTCTAGTGTTATGTTCATTGCTCGACTCACTTGTTCAGTGTATTGGATTGTCACTTTTCCTCCGTGACAGGTGTCTGCGTTAGTGACTTAGGGTGCGTGGTTGACGTGATTATTATTACTAATGATAAGAATCTGATATTTTACTTTTGAAGTATCTTTCATTTAATAAAGAGTAAAACTCATTTCTTATTATTGGCATTTTTTTAAAAATATAATAAATTCAAATAATATTATTTATTTATTTATTTATCACATTATAATTAATTAAAATATAATTTACTCATTCATGAAATTAATTAATTAAAATGTAATTATTAATTAATTAATTAAAATATAACTAATTAATCAAAATATAACTAATTAAAAATAATTATTTAATAATTAAAATATTATAATTAATTAATTATAATACAATTAATTAATTTTAATATAATTAATTAAAATATAATTTATCTATTAATTAAAATATTATAATTAATTAATAACCATTCCTTCCTCTTAACTAATTATCAGAATTATGATGATAATATCCATTATCATTTTTCGCTATATTCATTCTCATTCTTATTACTATTCTCCGATAGTTCCCCTTAATGCTACAGATATTGGGTAGCAGGGATTTTCATTTTGTTTTCGTTTTACATACCTACCTTTTGAAGTGTAAATATTATTTCTCTGTTACTTGATTATATTAGAGAAAAATGCAAGATCGAATCTAAGCGCAGTAGAAATAATTTAAAATTTTTCATATAATCAACTTTAACATAATTAAATTAAAAACATAAAACAAGAAATTGACAAAGGTATACTAACCTGTTTCGATCTCTTGTTACAATTTCCTGTCTCTTTGAATTCGTCAATCTACAAACTGTTCAATTGTCCGGCTTCTAATGGTATCCACAGATCTATTCAAAGAAAACTCAAATCCAATTTGAGAGGAAAAATGTAAGAAGTGCTAGCACCTAATTTTTCTAATTTTTCCTTTTATATGAAAAATCTTATTTTTCATGTTCTTAGAATTTTTTAAAATTACAACTAAAGTCAAACTTTAATTATAATTATGAATTAATCCTTATAAGATCAAATATCACATATTGACC
>JANKOE010000004.1:17860440-17871896 GCA_026284465.1 Erythroxylum citrifolium
TAACTCTCAAACTCTCTGTTAACTTTCAATTTTCGATCAAACTGTTTTTACACAAGATTTTTGAAAATACTTTATAACTTGGATTTTCATTAGTTTTATGAAAAGAACGAGTTTCTTTTAACAAACTTGTTTACAAGGGGATTACCGAAAGAGAATAAACAATTCAACCCCCCTTCTTATGCATCTATATATCTTGTATTGAGGTTTGTATTAACGTGTGATTCACTTCAATATCCATCAAATGGACTCAGTTTTACATACTTAAAAGCTTATATGTCGGAAATCTCCAAGATTTCGCATACCGAAGAACTCTAAGTTCATATAAGGGCATATAATATTATATATCACTAGCATACGTACCAAAAGGATTCAAATACATCTTTGAACTTATATACAACCATGTATATATTAATATACAGTAATATCTCCAAACACAGAACAACACAAAGTGCTCAGAAAGTCTGGCGGTACTTAAGGTATCACTTTTGGGAGGTTTGATATAAACCATATATTGATCTGCTTAACGCGCAAACCATGTCAGTTCCATCTGGATCTTGAAATTTTTTTAGGTTGTACCATATAGACCTCTTTATAAAGGTCTTTATTCAAGAAAGCGACTTTGGCAGCCATCTGATGTAACTCTATATCATCATGAGTAAGCATTCAAAATGTATCCTACGAGGATACTAGAGAAAAGGTAACATTAAAGTCAACCTTTCTTCTTGAGTGAACCATCAGGAAATTGAGCAAGTCCATAAATCGCTGAACTTTATCTCGAAATCCTTTAGGTCTAAAAACTTCATTTATAATTGACGGGTTTGTTGTTTCGGTGCAAATCAACTAGCTCCCAGACCTTACTCTGCTTCATGTCTTGCATCTCATCAATCATTGCATCCCACCATAGATCTGCATTGTGTCCAGAAATAGCGTCTGTAAAATTAAATGGATTAGTAACATATCTAACAGCATAGTTATGTTCACCTAATATACTATGAAATCAGATGGGATAGCAGGTTGTCTCACTCTGGTGGATTTACTTAACTGCATTAGATCTTGTACCACCAGGAACCATTGTGTGTACAAGTATGGGTTCCTGTTCCTGTACAACCACATCACAAAGACCTAGATCTACCGAATCTAACTATATGAGTGGCGGGTACATAATAACTATAGTATCCACCCTGCTATCATTCGAATGGTCAAAGGGCCCACCATCATCATAGACATTATATTCCAGAAACTTAGTTGTTTGTGATTCCTCTATTATGGTCCCACATTCTATACAGTAAAAGTTGTAGCCTTAAAATGGTCGAGATATCTTACTAAATAGCAATGAACGGAACGAGCATATAATCTTTCTTTATAAGGATTATAATATCTTAATAGGGCAGCTTCATACACGAATGTGTGCAAGGCTAGGTTTTCACACTTTTAGATATTCATGTAGAATAACCCTATTCTACATCGACTTCTTCAAGTCTTTTAGGGTGCAGTTATGCCTTTCGGCAACACACCATTTTTCTCAGAACTACTTAGTATAGTGAATTAAGTCACTATTCCAACTGATTCCATATATCTGGAAAACGGATCTTTTCAAGTCCTAAAATACCATGTTTGCCATGATATTCTCCTCTACGGTCAAATATGATTATTTTGATAAATTTTCGAAATTGTTTCTCAACCTTCAGTCTTTAAGCAAGAACACATAACTGTAATGAGAATAATCATTAACAAATGTCATAATAACTTTAGAATTGCATAATGCAACTGTATAAGTCTATCGATATCTTTATGTATCAGACTCAACAAGTCAGAAGCACAAATTGATCTCTTTATCCTTATTAGCCAACTTACCCCTATAATAGTCAACACATGTTCCCAGATCATTATAATCTAGAATTAAGAGAATGCTTTCCTTAATCAATCTCTCAACCCTAATTTTGGAAATGTGGCTTAAACTTTTATGTCACACCATGTATGACTATTAGGGTCCTACATTTCACGACTTGTTTAGGAAGATACGAAGAAGCATATATATAATTTAGCGTAAGACACATTCTATACAAACCATATGATAAGAAAGTTGTACCATTATGTTTTGCATTAAACACAATTGTACAACAGAAGTATTAAATACAAAACGTCAACCTTCTTTGTCTGAAATTGATTAAAAGATCACATATAAAATGCGTTGTGTAAAAAACTGAAATTAACCGTACAACAAGGCTCAGTACATATATCCCCTATAGATATTACTTCCACTTCTTCAGCACTGTGAACCATCAGTTCCTCCTTCTCTTTATTTAGCTTTATCTTGGATATGAACCCTTGCATTGTGGAATCACCTTGATCAGATGCTCCACTATATAGCCACTAAGTACTTAATGTGACTATTACAAATTAGATTCATAAATTAATAAGCCAAGAAGTTACATGATGGTCTCAGTCTTTCCTTTTAAACCTCATACTATTGGTTTCTTTATGTCATGCGGACCTTTACCAGCACTGGATTGACCAGCATCGGTATGTAGAGAAGATTTAGTCTTTCTACCTTTGATCTTAGCAAGTTTCATCTTTGCTTTTCCTTTAGTTGCTTCGAGGGATGTAGGAGTAGTAAACTTGAGTTTCTCCTCCTCAATAATGCAATGGACAATCAAAGCATTGAAGTCCCATTACTCATCCTGCGAATAATATACCATCACCAGATTACTAATCTCTAGAGGAAGTGTATTCAGAGTTTGATGAACTATGAAGACATTAGGAAAAGGAATGTTTAACACCTTCAGTCTATTATAAAGATGGATCATTCTCCATATGTATTCTATCACTCCCCTTTCTCCTATATAACTCATGGACAATAATTTTTTCATCAAGGCATTGGTCTCAACATTAGGTGAGACTGTATACCTCTGAGAGATATTACTAAGAAAATCCTTCATTATGTTTGTATCCGGAAGTCCGCTACGCAGATGGTTAGTTATGGATTTATTAATGGTCATGCGACATAATCTGTTAGACCAATCCCAGGCTTCATAGGCTGCTTTATGAACTCTCGAGCTCATAGATGTAGGTAGAGACAACTTATCCGTCCGTATGACCATATCAACCTCGACTATCTCTATAGCGCTCAATACATCATCTGTCTACTTCTTTGTATTGAAATCGGTCAGGGTTTCAATGGTGACACTGATTTCATAACCAAAAAAGTGACTATAAAATGATAATGTTTAAATCAGCACAAACGTAACAACGATACTCAAAACTATTCAATAGTATCTTTTCTGAAAATTTGGTCACACATATTATGAAACACTTGTGGGCTGATTACATAATATATGCAACTAGACCTCCAAATAAAAGCGATCAGAGTACAAACCATCAACTCTCATAAGACTACCACCTATGGGTGAATAAATCATTCAAGCAACGACTTCCCTCTATCCAATGCATTTATACACATCTCGAAATCTCATGTAAGGCTAACACCCATGGGCAGAATAACCAAACATGAGACTAGAGATATCCCCTAACATGTAAGCAAGACAATTCAAAATACTAACTCGAAAGACTACTGTGGTGACTACATCCTCATCAACATTCAAAAAGTCCACAAATACAAGGGATACATCTTTATGTTATCCTCACATTCTTTATAGGCATATGGTATCTGACAATGTAACATCAATAAATGCAAAAAAACGAATGCACAGTCTCATTGTCACACACTCATGCTGAAGACATTCTCTAAAAACTTCATTTGAGGCTTTGGTAAAAGAAAAATATTAGTAGAGTGACTATCGTGCATCATCGGACACTGAATCGATTACCTAAGACATGAGAACCTCATGTATCTCCTTTATGGCAAGTTCATTGGATAAAAATTCACTCAAAAATGGCTTTAGAATGTCTTAATTCCTTTTATGAGTAACTATCATGCGATCCTAAACACTGAACTTGAGACCCGAGGTACGAAAACTTGAAGTATCTCCCTTATTTGAAGTCCGAAACATGAAAATTCACTCGGAATCGAATTCAGAATGCCTTAATTCCTTTTTCCTGAAGTTAAACTTTAATTTATTATTAATGTAATAAATCCAAAAATTGGAAAAACTCACTTTATGAATTTCCCGGACCCGAAAACTAACCCAAAACACCACAGGGCACTCTTACGAGAAATCTAATTTTTTTTTAATTATTGTAGAAATTTTGTATGACTGACATCAGCATGACGTCAGCAATACGTTAGTGCACTATAGCGCTGACATTAGCTACGAGTGGAAGAGCGGTGCGTGTGCTACACATACCACTCAACGACACTCTTTAACAGACGCACACGCCATATGCGTGCCACACTCGTTTATCAGCTGGCTCGTGAGTTACACTCGTGAGACGTGGCATGACAATGTCCACCCATATGTCGACCACGTGTTTGACGCGTGCGACATACCGCACCTCTGGGTGGTACTGTGTGCCATCAGGCCATTGAAAAATGGCAATTTCCAGTGAGTTTCGGGCTAATTTTTTAGGCTCCTAAGTTCGTTTTCATCCCATATCTCAAGGCTAAACACATGTATACTACTTTCATGCAATAAAAATCAATAAATAACTGAGAAACAGAAGTTAAATCTCCGAAAACCTTATGAAGAGAAAACTAAAAAATGTTCGTTTCTAACCACCCGATTTACCATATGTAATACGTAACGACACCTTAGTTACGTATCCCGGATCGAACGTAAAAGGGCAAGAAACAAAGAAATGCAGAAAATACCTGATTTCTGTTCATAACTTCAAATAAGCTTTCTGAAGCCAAAACGAGCGCGAATCCACTGCCGTCTTTACGTGAAATACTCTTCAAGACGCGGGTAAGGTCTTTGTACAGTTTTTCTCAAAACATAAGCTCTCTTAATGGGTCAGAGAATCCTTATGCTTGCGATTGATATATGAGAAACTGTAGGAGACTTTAACCTTTATATATTTCACCCATCTCGGGCTTCCCTATCAAAAGACTGATATGGGCCTGGTCTACACTGATTGGGATCTATTTTTTACACAGACTTTGACCCATTGATTTAAATAATTTATTAGGACACTTTATTATCTTTATCTGGATCAAATTACATAACTTAACCGATACATTGTTAAAAACCAAAAAAAATGCAATTAATAGTTGTCCAACTTTATGAGAAAGGACAAAATTGTCCAACAATTCTTATTGTTCCTAATAGACATTCAACTGAAGAACTTCAATTATAAAAATCTTACCTTTCTAGGAAACATTTAAATCTACAATCCAAGAAGTCTTAAGGAGCAAATGGAGAACATTAAATTACCAATGCCTTCATCTTAGCTCTGTTTTCAACCTCATAGCTTCCTTGGCTAAACTATACTAATTGCTATCACATTTTATTGGGAAATAAATGAATTCACACAACTTAAGACATGTAAAAATGAAAAAATAAGAGTAAATTTTGAAATTTCATTCTTCTATCCCCAATTTACACAAATTTGTTATATAAATAGAGTAAACGAAATCAACTTCTTATTCCTTTCTATCAATTTTATTAATATTTTTGATATTTTGAGTTTCTTGTTAAAGATCTTTATGCTTTAAGAAAAATTTAAAAATAATTATTTTGTTAAGTTATGATGTCACTTCCAAATGATATGACAATTTTTAATTTAAACGTATAATATTTTCCGAGAACATATATATATATATATATGAAGATAGTTAAAATTAGTAAACTATACTAACGATATGCATCAAATAATATAAATAAAATGAAAAGTTTATCATCTTATTTAGTAGTATTATCATAAAAATTAAACGAAAAAAATTAATTTATCACTATATTAAATTAATAAATATATTATTAAAAATTATTATTTATGATATTTTAATATAAATTATGATATATAATATAATATATCCATAAATCAATCTTATTTACTACTTTCATAAATATTTTTTAAGCATGAAAATTCATATAAGATGTAATCCCTATCCGTCTCATTTAAAGTTCAAATCCTTTGTCTAATATAACCCTATATTATTCTGTCTAACTATAAAACATCATCGTTATTCTTAAATTTTAAACTCTCTTTTAGTCTTCCAAGATGTGTAGCTTATAAGCCAAGTCGACCAGCCGATGTACTCTGTCATCTTCTTCTTATCACTCCGAAAATTTAAGAATACACTGTCATCTTCTTCGTATCAGAAATCCCCCTCTCTTCACCTCTCCTCCTTTTTGCTTTTGTAAATTTATCAAAAATTTAGGGAGAAGGATGGAGCATAAATAACGATGAAGTATTTACAGACGTCCTGTTTCATTTTCTTTGTAACAATACAAAAGTCGCCCCTTACTAGAATATATACGAGTCTCTTCGCCTAATCTTAACCAACCCAGATCCCTTAATGTCAACCAAATCAAATTATGTGACCTTTAGGGCAATTTGTTTCTGGGATGAATGAAACGATTTCTTTCAGGAATGAGTGAAAGCCAAGTTGCACAGTCGTGCAGCCTAACTCACGGCTGTGCAGCACTTGCACGGCTGTGTAGTAGTTGTACGACTATGGTAGCTAACTTACAGCCATACAACATTTGTACGACCGTGAGAGCTAACTCTCGACCGTGAGTTTTCAATTTATAAAAATCAAGACCAAGAAACAAGCGCAATAAAGTTATAAATGAAAATATAATGTATAATTCCTACTTAATCACTTTGATAATTTAAAGGCTTTTTATAAATAAACACATTTGTATTTTAGCTCATTGCATAAGGCTTTTGATTTTGAAGAAAAGGAAGATCATTAAAACATACATTTGTTACATTTAAAGAACTACTTTAACTCAATTTTGCATTAGAAAGACTAAGTTTACCCATTAAAAGACGTTAGAATAATGATTTTAGGTGTATTGGTAGATTATATAGGTTAATGGTAGAAAAATATAAGTTAAATTTGTGTACCAAGACTTTATAGCAATATTGATTGTGCATTGGTCAAACAATGTGTCACGATCAACCTAGTTATTACACTTGTAAACCCACATTGATCAACCAATACAATCTTTCTCAAAGGTAACATTAATGTTCCAACAGTTATTACATTGGTCAACCATATAATGATCAATTAATAATAGTAACTAGTAATTGATAATGACGATTTCTTATTTTTAACAGCTAGTTTAACCGCAAACCCAATAACTTTTAAGGGTATGGTTACTCTTCTTCTTAGAATTGTAAAAAGAGATACTTTTTACTCATGAAAAAATAAATTATTACAACAAGTTTCCTCTTCAGTCTCTTGTTGAAAAAAAAAGACTTACTTAAATTTTTAAGAAATGTGTCAAAGAGTGGATTTAGGCAAGATTGGTTTTTGAAACTAATATAAATTATTTTTGCTTTCTTTAATTTACTTTTATCATAAATTAGTTTTCCTTTGTTTTACTCCTTAATATTAAGTTACTTTTATCATAAATTGATAATCTTAAGAATCAAGGTGTGATTCCCCCCGTCACAAGTGTGACTGGGGGGAGTCTCCCCAAAGTTCCACCACAACGTGCATTGCATGTCATTGTTGGACGTCTCAACCAAGAGAAAGAACCAAATATAAAAATTTTCATAACTATTTATGATATGTTCCCCATATTAACTGGTTTCATGAAGTATTGTCAACAAACATTACGAGATGCAAGGTAGATTAGATCATTTTTAATCAAATTATATGGATTGATCTAACAATGATGAATTTTTTTTAATATTCTATTTATAGGTTATAGAATCATATAAATTTGTGTCTAACTCCATATGTGGATATGGAATGCATAAATTAGGTATGAACGGTGGAATAAAGATAAATTTATACTAAAATTTGAATTTGCAATAGATACAATTGAAAAGCAATTAAAAATTCCACTTAACTTAGACTTATGACTGAGAAAGTTTCAGATAGAATAACAAAATTTTCCCTTAATGTATTCTAAATTTTTGCCTAATTCTTCTTCTGATGATCCACTCAAACTCTCATAAAAAAGAATACCTTGGTTATATTTCATGTTTCAATAAGTTTAGTAATGAGTATAATGGCCCTATTTGTTCCGATGGAGAGAAGAACCTATGATTAGCTTTTCGGGAAATTTCCAAACGAATAATTTCAAAAAAATCTTTCATTTTCTTATTTTACTATGTTCAACTGTATGTATTCCTCTATTCGTAGAGTACATAAACAATTTAAAATGTCTCGACTTTTTTATTTTTAGAACATGTCCTAGTCAAATAGCAATAATTCGAAGCACTTCTTTACACACTATTTTGAAAAACCCAAGGACTCAATTGTATGGATATGTAAAATATAGGATTTTCAATCCTAGTAAATGAATAATTTGTCCACTCCATAGATGCAATTTCACCATAAATTTTATAAATTATTTAATTCTTGATTATCGAATCTTGTTATTATTTAGTTTTAGTTTTATTTAAATCATATATGTCTCTAAATCGAAATAATAGAATTGGATTTCTTTTTTATTGTGAAATTTTATTATTTCTTTTATAAAGAACAATTTGTTATGACTCAGATTTTTTTTCTTTTGATAAATTTAAAAAGAAATTTTATATTTCTTTTCATTTCCCTTTTCACTCATAGTATGGGATAGAAATGTGCTTTAGGATTACTAAGTGAGTTGAGAAATCAAATTGTATCAGTATTTTTATAGATCTTTTTGCAAAGACTTGAATTTAACCATTGAAATTGAATTGAATTCAATTATTGAATACAATTTCTAAATTATAATGGATTCGAGTAATTCGAGTAGAGTAATGTATTCTAGAAATAATATTACTTTAAGTTTAATGGACGATTAAGAAAGAATATAATGAGTTGATGAATAGCAAGACGAAGATACACAATGGATTACTAATATGGGTTCTTTAATTTATTGAGAAGAAAATTTCTACAAAATATTGAAATTTAATATATAAAGAAATATTGAATTTTAATATATAAAATTTAAAAAAGGAATGATAATTTTCTTTTGAATTCGCAATTTTAATTATAAAAAGAATATAAATTGGGGCAAAAAGTTGGTAGAAATGATGAGGCAATACTTCCCCCAATTCTGATCCAAAGTATACTGTCAACCATATTGTTTCGCCATTTGAGGTGTTAATTTACCAACTAAAATATCACCCGTATGTACTATAACCTTCCCAACAACGATTTCTTTCTAGGCATTTCATTATAATGTTATAAACAAGAGTAATTTCAAATTGGTTCATAATCAATCGCTGGCGGAAGATGTGTAAGGAATTGTTAAAAGGTATGGTATTATAGGCATTTGCCTTATATGTGCAAATATAAATTGGGCAAATCTTTATTTAGAGTATAGCACAAACTTAAAAATAATTGAAAAACCCATTAAGGAACAAAGAAAATAACATCCTGATTGAACTTTTATTTCAATCAAAGGGGTTCTCTATCTTGGTAATATGTTCTTTTGTTAAATAATTGTTGAGAGGAATATCTCTGAACATAAGTAAGAAAAAATTTTCCTTTCTCTGATCATAAGTAAGAAAAAAATTTCTTTTAGTTGTGTTATTGTTACAAAGAATCTCTTGCGAAGTATTTACTTGTAATGTTGATGGATAAATATATGAGTTTCTTATATTGTTTTCAGATGTCTCAATTGCTGCAATTTGAAGAAATTCACTCTTTCTAACGAATGAACAAAAGGGCCACTTCAAATTAGGATTTCGACATAAAAGAATTATGTTATATCAAAATATTGCATCTTTTGAATTGATTAATAATACATTTTATTTGACAACATTAGGAATTCATAATAAAGTGAATTCCTAATGTGGTAGAAACGACTACGGTAAATCAGAGAGTTTAGAAAACTGATACACTCCTACGGTTTTTCACATAGGAATTTAGCCAACTACTCCAATTTATACTATTAATATTGAATTTTTATTCTTTTGATTCTTAGTTATTCATAATTAATATCAATATAAAAATAAAATATGAGTATTGTCCGATTCATGAGGAAAGGAAAAATGCTTTTTATGTAACCGGATTGTATGGTATGGGACTATGGGTTTCCGATCCTTATAGACTCACAGGGAAAGTCCAAGCTGTAAATCCCGTGTGGGCTATGGGAAGGACAAACAAGTATTTAATTATTATTTCTTGGAATCAAAGAAAAAAATCGAATGAATGGGTTTCTAGGTTTTAGGGGTGATATAAGAGTCAACTATAGAAAGAATCATGCAAATCTTTTTTTAACCGATATTTAGACTCATGTGACAAGCGAAGGCTATGAAAAGATCACTCAGGAAATCCTGCATCTAAAAGGCCATTTACTTCAAAATTTAGAAACAAATGGAGTTGGAAAAAATGAAAAATAAATAATAAATAAAATAAGGTAATGAAACGAAATTCTTGATTAGAGTAGGAATACATTTTTTTATTACTTAAGGATAAATGATGTTTCTGTGTTATACTATTCCAAGTGTGATGATGAATCGATGTGATAACTCAGATATTGTTATTCATGGTATTGATCTGATTGGACATCATCACCATTGAATTCATCCCATTTAATTTATAGACATTTTCATCTCTATGGGATTCAATCCTGAGTTATTGCAAAGTAAATCATAACGAAAGGATAAGATTATTGTTGGGTCCCGAAAATTTTTTCTTTTATTTCTTTTTATTTTATTTAATTATTTGTTATTCTTTTGTTATTTCCTTAATTTTGCTTTAATTGCTTTAAGTCCTAATTGTTTTAGTAGTATTAAAAAGGGAGGAATAGAAATTAGAAACTAGACCTAAGGTGTTAAATTATTAGAATTGGGCTTTGGAAGAGTGGACCTTAGGGTTTAATGAAATGAAGGAGAGTTAGAATGAATGGATTTTATGTGTTGGGTTAAAGTGTAGAGAAGCCCATTAGCTTAAGTATGAAGACATCAAAACTATGTAGTTTTGGTGTGGGATGAGTAAGTGAGTTAAATGAAAGAAGAGAAGAGATGTAAGTGGTCGTATGCCTTAGGAAGAGAAGAACAAAAAAACGTGAAAATAAGAAAGGGAGAGGGAAGAGCATTCGGCCAAGAGAGGAGAAGAGAAGGAGACCGATCCAAGCTTGAGGGGGGGGGGAGAAAAAGTGAAGAAAAGGGATAGAAATCAAGTCTCAAAGGTAAGTTCCATCTCTTCCTAGCTTAGATTTCGAAAATGATGGAGATGGAGGTTAGGGTTTGTGTAAAGATTGAAGAGAAAGGTGATATTCATGGGTTCTTGTGATTTCTAAGCTAGGGTTTTGTTTTTCTAACTTAAATAAGCTATAGATAGGTTAGGTTTAAGGTTAATATTAGCGATTTGTCGATTCTTGAATGTTTCGACTTTTCCGATGAGTTTCGGAATTTAATCGGAATGTGTTTTGCTTGAAGGAATC
>JANKOE010000004.1:17899856-17925990 GCA_026284465.1 Erythroxylum citrifolium
TTCCAACAAGAGAGACGACCCGAGGTTGCATCCTATACTGCAATCCTTGGTATAAATTATTTTTGACCGGTTTCCAAGGATCGATCTTAGGATCGAACGACGAGCCGCGATCAATTGGCTAGAATTAGTGGTCTCTAGTTTCCAGCCTTATCAATCGATTAAATCCTAAGAGCTTGTTTAAGGTTGATTATTGATAAAAGAGTTCATCAAAGTGCATGTTTTGGTTAACGAAGAAGTAAAAAGATATAAATTATTAAAGATTGATAAGAACTGTAACTAGTTTATTAAAGAATATGAGGTTTATTTTTGCAATAATAATTAATTTAAAAAATTAAAAGTAAAATTATACCTTGGGCTACATGTTTGTTGTTTATTTGATTTCATTAAATTACGTTCTTGATTTTTTCTTTTCAATTTCCATCTTAAAACCCCGCTCTATTTTGTTTTGTTAACTTAGAAAAGGAGGCAAGCTTTACTAGTCCCTGTGGAATTGACTCTGCTCATCGATATATACAATTCATTTGTGATTAGGATATGATTATATTTGTTGGATTTGACACATAGCAAATTTTGGCGCTATTACCAGGGATTTGTGTCAAAGAAAATTTATTTCTCTTATGCAAATTCTTATACAGGTGAACTTCAATATGATCTTGAGATCAAGAAAATAGTAAGGAGATTAAGGAAGGAAATCAAATAAGCTAAGTAAGCATCTTCCTCTTTATCTCCTTTATAAGAACCAACATTTGATTTGATAGAATCCTCCAGTGATTTAAAGTTAAAGCGACCACAACTAATCAAAAGTCAAAACTTGAGAGAATTAGCAGTACTAGATTTAACTCAACAACCTCTTTGTATAAAATATTCAAAACTGAATGTAAATTTTGAGCTTAATTATGGTCTAATTCATTTGTTGCCTACCTTTTATGGCCTTGAGAATGAAGACCCTCACAAGAACTTGAAGGATATTTATTTTATATGCTCAAATGTAAAATTGTGAGGTGTATCTAAAGAGAAAATTAATCTATGTGCTTTCCACTCACACTAAGTGAAAGCTTAAGATTGGCTATTTTATCTTCCTCGTAGATCCATCTATATGGAAAAATATGGTGAAATTGTTATTTGATAAATTCTTCACTGCCTTAAGAGCTGCTAGCATAAAAAGAAAAATATGTGGGAAAAACAAAAATTATGTTAAGAGCCTTCATGAATATTAACAAAGATTCAAGCAATTATATGCAAGCTGCCTTTAGTATAGGATTTTTGTATAACTCCTCATCCAATAATTTTATGAAGCATTGTTACAATGGAAAGGATGATGATGGATACAACTAGGAAGGTGTCATAGTGAATAAAACTCCTTAAACCGTTATATATTTGATCTCTAACATGGCAGTCAACAATTTTACTTTAAATAAGATTCATATTTAAGATGAGTGAATGAGGTAAATGTGTCTAATCTTGAATAATAAATTTTTAATTTAACCTTTCTCGTTCAACAAATGGCTATGGGAAATATATAGTAATACTTGCAGGATTTATACTGCTCCTAACCACCCAACTAATATGTGAGTGACACTTCATGATGATAACCAAAATCATACAATGTAGTTGAAGATTTATATGCCCACTATAAAAGAAATATGATCCTTACTCCAACACTTATAACCTAGGATGAAGGGATTACCACAACTTCAATTATGGAGCAAAGTCATTAAATTTCTAAAATTTTCAAATGTGCTTACTTGGTCCACCACAACAACCCACCTTAAAACTAGATATGTCTCATAAACATATGGTTAAAGCATTGATTACTCACTCATAAAAAATTCAATAGGAAACAAAATCAAGCATTCAAAATTTTAAAAAAAGATCAAATTATTCAATTTCCTTTGTATCCTATTCTCAATCCAAAATAAAATGCAAGTGCAATCACATTATAAAGTGGGAAAGAGTTAGGCCACACCTTAGAGGGGGAAATAGAAAAAGAAGTGATAACTCCTCAACAACAATCTGATCATTCCAAGATGGTCAATAAGGTCAAGAGCATTAGTGACTAACCTTCCCCTCCTTGAAAGATTTCCCAAATCTAAGAATGAAAAGGTGGAGAAAGAAATTCTTGATACTTTTCTCAAGTTAAAGGCAGACGTTGATTTGGTGTATAATAAACTAGTTGAAAGGCTTGAAATCATGAGCATAAAACAAAAAAAACTATCTTCCAAACTAAAAGAAGCTCAGAAGAATTGAGATACATACATAAGTGAGAATAAAAAAAATGAAAAGTTAATTGTACAGGATCAAAGCATCTAAGAGTGTGGCCATTATTGGATAATCATGACTTAAATGCATTAAAGCATAAGAATGAAGCGTTAAAAAAGGAGGTTGATGCCCTCAGGGAATCATTGTCCAAGTTTTAAAAAGGAAGTGAAAAACTCGAAAACATGTTAAGAGCATAAAAGAATTCAAATAATATAAAACAAAGGTTAGTATCTAATCCTTTGAAAGTGTGGGTTGAAAAAGAAGAAGGAGACTATTTATCAAAGCTCAATTTTATTCAGGGTACCCAAACAAAGTGCTGACTTTATTTTACAAAACAGAAACAAAAGGTACATGAATAGTGAGGGCTTAACGCACATTTTTTCTTGGTTTTCTCAAAAAGCATATAGAATGTCCAATAAGAAGTTTTTCTTTGAAAGAGTTTATACATATTGCTTTCAATCTGGCCACCTTACCTTTAAGAAAGTCTTAATGATTTTGTAGGATGTGGAGAAATTAGACCTTAAAGAATAACCTCCAAGCTTTTCAAAAGAGCCAATTGTTAAATTAAGTAAGAGATGATAAGAATGAAATGCCTCTAATGGTTTGAAAATTCATAAAGAATAATCATTCTAATCATATCATAGGTAAAGTTTAGCAAAAGGCAATAATTAGCACATGTATCAAATATTTTTCACATCTTATTTTATACGTGAAATTGAGTCTAAATCTTTAGTCATGAATATTGGATTTGCGCTATGGATAAGGAATTGAACATTTTTAAGTATAGTGTTGACCATAGTTCTTAGACTTAGAGATCATATGTAAAATATGGATATTGAGTTAGAATTCATTGAAACATAACATAAATTGCCTACTCTTTTTACTAAACATAGTGAGGATAGATTTTGCACAATTATACAAGAATTGGGTATGATGTAATCTATGTTTGAAAAATGACTCTTTTGATTTATTTTTTGTTTCATTACCTTAATTAATTTTCCCATGATTTATTATTTTTTAACTTTTAATTTGATTTCTAGGGCTAATTTTGAAGTTATTAAGACAGATTGGTTAACCAATACCTCTATGTAGTCAACAAGTGTCCCAAAAAGTACACCCCTTGATTTTTAGTGAGTTTTCTAATTATTTGGTCACTTATTCGGTAGATCACATAGTCACATCGGTCAACCAACTTCCTCTTATGGTCGACCAATGTTCCTCTATATGAGAATGTTTCTTTTTAATGATTTTGTTAAGAGAGTGGTCGATTAAGTTGGTCGACCAATATCCTTCATTAGTTAACTAATACTCTTTAGCCAATCTTCATAAACCAAAACTTTTAGTAAGTTTGTAATAGGTTTGGTCAGCATTATTGGTTGATCATCATAAGTCAATAGTCGACCAATATACTAGAATGGTCGACCAATATATCGACTTTAAAAGTAGAAGTTCATCCTTTCTCTCTTCTTCACCATAACTTTCTCTCTCTGTTATTCTCCTTTCTAAATCAAAATCAATAACAAAGGTTCTTTTTCTCCCATCGGTAAGTAGCAACTGAGAACCGTCCTTCTAACACTCTTTTTCTCCTCACTTTATCAATTTAAATTATCTTTGTTGAACCAAGGGAGGTTCTAGTCAATGTTTTGATGATAAAAAACATAAATCCTTCTAATGAATTTTTTATCTTGATGAAAACACTTATAAAGACAAATTGAAATCATGCACAACTCAATATGATACTTCAAGAAGTTGATAAAAGAAAAGATGAAATTAACAACTTACAAAGTAAAGATCAAGTCAAGAACAAAATAAAACCAAGGTATATCAAGGTCATTTTATATTTTGTAATATTAATTGTAATTTCACTTTATTAGTTTGATAATCTTAAAGGTTCACTATGTATAAGCATTTCATCTTACTTTATTACATGAGTCTTTTCATTCATTAAAAGATATTAAAGATTCGTTTTAATAAAAAAGCCTATTATTCTTTCAAAATTATTTGGGTACTTTTGGAAGTTAATTTAAATATAATTGCATTAAATAAATAAATTTGGGCATTTGAAGATGTTAAAATCAAGTTTTTAGAGTGATCGGTTGACCTATATAGATTAATAGCTAACCAATATAGGTTTAAATTGACAAATTTGATATACCGAGAGCTTGTAGTAATATTAGTTGATATACTGGATGACCAATGTCTCAATGGCTAGTGAAAATAAGCATCAATGACTAATGAATATGTGCATCAACTACTAGTGAATATGTGTATCAACTGTTAGTTTTTGGCTCTAACAGCTAGTAGGGATCTTGAAATCCTATAAATACATATTTGCTTATTAGTTATTGCATCAAGAAGCATTTATGTGTCTTTTACACATATTTCTAAAAGTTTTCAAATCATTTGAGCATTAATATCTCATTTTGAATGAGTGAGCTTTTTCAATATTATTCCATTAGGGTTATTATTTATTGTATTTTAGAGTGTTCTAAATTACATTAAGATTGCTCTTCACCTTAGAAGAAGATTGTAAAAGGGTTCATATTTGCTCAGAAAAGATTGTACAAATGTTGTTCTTAGCGTTAAAAGAAGAATTACAACAAAATTCCAAAAAAAAGTCCTAAGAGTAGACATAGGCAAAAGTTGTTTATCAAATGACTATAAATCGATTCGCATCTTCTCTCTGATATCCTCTTTAAATTATTGTTCAATTGTTTGATTGGTTATTTTATGTAATTTATTCACCCTTACTTAACAATACTTGAAGAAGATCAGTTCTCACACATGAAGCTCCATCATTCTTAGGTGTATCTCCTCCTTTTTGATGAAATTTAGGCAATTTCCTTAGCGCTGGCAAGTTCCTATACATCCATAAGCCCAAGCTTTATCATCATATAAACTCAATTCATCTAACATCCTTTAATATAAACCTTAATCTATCTATTTTGGGATTTTTAGATTCCTTGCATTTTTTTTCAAATTATTAATCAATTAGAGTTATATGTATGCTTCTGAATCCATTTATGCTTTTAATTTCATGAAATGCTCTTTAGATTGAATCAAATTATTTTTTAGAGTGAGTTAAGGTTTCAAAATTAAGGATTTTTCAATTTTTGTGTGTCCTTAGTGAAAAGACCCATCCCGGAGTTACCCTTCTAGAACCTAAGTTGAGCCCTCTCGATGACCCCACATTAGCCCTCCAATCGAAATCTAACTCAACTGAAGGGTTCCCGCAAAAAGCCAAGTCGTTTAACTATTAAAAACCTTCTATACTTTAACTTTTACAAGCGCGAAACATAGTGGAAACTTTTTTTCAAAACATTTTATTAAAAATTTTGGCAATATAACGACTGCTTTTCTAAGATTCCCAAATCTTAAAAACCTGCGTAACACATTTTAAAACACTTCTATATTCACACAAATTTCTAAAATACAAATTATAGACTTTAGGTCCACTCACAAGCAACCCCAAACAAATAATTCTTAACATTTTAAAAACATCATTGAGGATTGAAGCCCTCGTAGTTCATTAAGAAAAGATATTTATAATTCCACTAATATTAACAAGATCACACTTTTGAACTCTTTCTGAAATAACTTAAAACATATCACATACATAAAAAATAACACAAACACAGCAGTACCCGACGATACAACTAATCTTGAGGTGGAGTCTCAATTACTGCAACATCTATACACATACCTAGGGAGGTTTGTTTAAAAACATAAAAATAATGGTGAGCTAAACAAGCTCAGTGAGTGTAATCAGTTTACAAGAAAATTGAACTTTTCATAACAATATAACTGCAATATTCCATACAATCATAAAGCTTATGGTAAAACATTTTCCATTACAATTTATTCGTGCATCATCAAATATGGTAATAACATAACATTTTGTAAAACACAATTTCAATTTTTCTAAAATACTATTATAAAATGTTTTTCGACATTAAACTCATAATATACAAGTTTCCATTTTCCATTTTCCTTTTTCCAAACAATAGACAGTGGTGGCAATAAGTTTTTTGAAAACTTTTATACTGAAAATAAGCAACCACTGGAATTGGTACCATACGGTACCTCTCAAATCACTTTTAAAATAAATACTAGTGACATTATTACTGTCATGAATTTTCTTACTCTTCATATCCCACCATTAGTTCCTTTACGATACGATATACTAGGTATAAAGTCACGGAGTTAGTTTTGCATCGTTTACCCACAACTGGTTAACAACTATTTATAGAGCTAGTTTTGCATTGCTTACCCATAATAGGTTAATTGCTATGAACCGGTAGTTACGGAGCTAATTCTACATCACTTACCTGTAACAAGTCACAAAGTTAGTTCTACATCGCTTACCCATAACTGGTTAACTACTATTTACGGAGCTGGTTATACATAGCTTACCCGTAATAGGTTAACCGTTATAAATATACCGGTATAATAACATGTATAAAGCCTAGTGGTGTACCATAGGCAAAAGCAACTCTTACATTTACGACTCATCTTATTTTCTAAATCAAGTATGGGAAGATTCATAAGTGAATTATTTCAATATACTCCCAATCATATAAATTTTAACTTTCAAATTAAAACTCATATATTACCAATTACTTATGCTAGCAATATTCACTTGTAAAATATGATCTACATAAAACTCAATATAAATATTCATTTCATGATCAAATGAAAACTATTTGCATAAACTCAATTTAGAGAACACTCACACGTTATTAATTCTTTGGCAAAGAATTTAGTTACATAAAACAATTAAAATACACTCAGTTTTACACACTTATCGCCAAGCACACTCACGGGTTCGATGACTCTCCTTTACCTACATAAAATGCATTTTTCTTAGGTATTTATTTCCACATTAGGAAATAAGGCATTAAAATTATATATTTGGTTTAACCGAATTCAATATTTGTATCTAATCGTGTAATACGTATGCTAATCATATTTCTGCTTACTTTCATAGGCTAACCTATTGGTCACCGTTTTTAAATATAACTTCAAAAATCACTTAAATACCATATTTTATGTATTCTAACTTACCAATTCCTTCAAAACACAATCTCACCCAATTTAATTTACCATATCACAATCATGCATGATGAGTCACAGTTATGACCCATGTCCAGAATCCATACCTCCATTCATTCCTTAATTTTCATATAGTAAACGCTCAAATTAGGTTTTGAAGTATCTAGACATTTGTTCTCCTATGTCTCTACTTTCTATATCATCAAAAAACATGTCATTTCAACTTATAAATCATGAAAAATGTACCAAATATCACAAGTTGTTTCAACACATGGGTAGTATCAAGTTACCACTTTCGATCTCAAATTTCAATATCATTCTTCCCGAATTAGTCTAGGTCTCTTCTAGAGATTTTTCATAATATGTATTAGGTTTTAGGTCCAATTAAAATCACTCAATTTGGAGGTCTTTAGGTCGAGTTATGGCTAAAACATTGGGATTGGTTCAAGTTAACCTAAGACAAAATCTCACTACACATTCCTCTCTTGTCTTATTCAACTAATTCTACACAAAGAAACATCAAAGTAATACCAAGACAACATTGATCTTAAACACATCTATCTCACTCAAGAAGACCAACAAAAATTAGAAATTTAAGCTAGGAAAATTACCACTTTTTCCCCCAATCTTTTGAGTATTTGATGAATACTTCAAGATTCCTCCAAATCACCATCAAATTCCATAAAAAAAATGACTACACTCTTCTTCCTCTCTCCTTGGACGATATTCATCCTTGGCTTCTCTTCATTTCCTTTTATTTTTTTGTCTATCACATTAGTCTCTTATCACTCTCATGTTTATGTTGAAAGCAAGAAGTAAAATGTCTTAAGTTTTGCTTTTTAGTCTTATGTAATGGATTATACATGTCACCTTCCTATTTGTCATCACTGTTGACTCATCAAACACATGTCATCATCTCATTGGTCATCTCTAATGACTCGTCAATCTACTAATATTATGTAAATAGACCAAATTGTCCTTAATTAGTACAAAAAGACCAAATTGCCCTTTAATGCATTGAATTGAATCCCGAAAACAATCTACAACCGTCTTATTTACAAATTGATCATGAAATAATCTAATTATGGTCAATACTTATTGATTGGATGCTTTTAAAAATTGTGAATGGGTTTAAAATCATCAATACCCATTATTTTCCAAAAACAGCATTTTAGTCTAATAATTTTAGATTATCCAAATTCTATTCAAACAACCTCCATTTTGACCCGTTTTAGTTCCTATGGACTCCAATCTTAATTCTGGAGTTTTTCATCGTATTTTGAAATTATTCAGTAATTTTTCGATTGCCCGACATAATTTTTAGATTGAATTCAGAAATCACTAAATGTCACTGAAATCATCCGAATTTCATTCAAAAGTATCACCTAAATCTCCAAAGCATATTTCGTGGCTTTTAAAGCTCGTTCAGACTCATTTCATAACTTTTCGGAGTTTTCAAAAAAATTTCAAGAAAATTCCAATCGAGTCTAGAACCATCTCTGGTCTATTTGTGATCTATGTTATAATCTCAATAATACATTTAAATGCTCAAATTACTTTAGTACACCATAAATTGAGCATACTCTATAAAATGCATGTACAACACATTACACAGTACAATAATCAAACTAAGATATTGCACTTAGTTATTATTTAATTAAATATTCATCAGTGAAACTGAAGATAAGATGTTTCAACTCTCAATTGCATTGGATTGTGCTGAATTTTTTCTAAATTTAATTTTTATATTTTTTATTAATGTAATTTAAGAATTTTCAAAATTACTCCATTATGTGCATTCTTCTATGAAATTAATGATTTTGTATTTCATTTAAGAAAACTTTTGAGCTACTCATACATTCAATTTCATTGCATCTTATCATTCCATAATCCAATTGAGTAAAGTTTTTGATATTTTTTATTAATGTAATTTGAGAATTTTCAAAATTACTCCATTATGTTCATTCTTATATGAAATTAATGACTTTGTATTTCAATTAAGAAAACTTTTGAGTTACTCATACATTCAATTTCATTGCAACTTATCATTCCATAATCTAATTGACTAAAGTTTTTGATATTTTTTATTAATGTAATTTGAGAATTTTCAAAATTACTCCATTATGTGCATTCTTCTATGAAATTAATGATTTTGTATTTCAATTAAGAAAACTTGTGAGCTCCTCATACGTTCAATTTCATTGCAACTTATCATTCCATAATCTAATTGAGTAATTTGAATTTAGACATTTTTAAAGAAATTAGTCCTTTTTTAATTGGGCACAACACTGGGTCACATTCATCAAATTAATCCTATTATATTTTTTAATTTTGATTTCATAATCAGCATACACCTTCCTATAAATAAACTTAACATTATCATATTTTGCATTTCTTAACTTTAATACTAATCAATTCTGTATATTTCATCGTGTATCTCACATTATTCTTTGAGATTGCTCACTTCCTATTATGATGGTTGAGAAATTGAAGTTAGTGGGACTGAATTTACATAAGAGTTTTTCTCCTATAGGTGATTGTGCACTAATGGTACATATATTCTTTTAGAACCCTTCTTAGTTACCTCCTTAACTCATTGTCTTGTTCCTTTCCTCTACTCTCATAACAAGAACTAAAGGGAACCATAATCCTATACCTAAGACTTTTGCTCTAGGTAGAGTTAATCACACACCTTCTGGGATTTAGAGGACTTAAGAGAGATCCCAACTCCACCTCTTTTGCCTCCTCCCACTAATAAGGATAAGTATTTTGATACCAACTCTCCGCAATTTCATGATTATGTTTCTATACAGTTATATGAAAAAACATGTTACCTCTCTTGTTAGTCTAAAACAATTCTAAGTATGCAGTCTTGACCAATTTTTCATTGATTAAAGATAGGAATTCCTTCTTACAAAAACATGTCATATAAGCCCAAATAATGATAGGTTATATTATAGTAATATGTTCCTTAAAGTGATTCAGGGTGCCACCTACATCTTCTCTCAAATATATAGTGATGATATATAAATCACTTATGATCTTATAAATGAGATCTTGAGCATCCTTGTTCATGAATCTAACCTATTATAGTTGTTGTACCCAATACAATATCTGACCTTATTTTGTTACTAATAGGGTCTAAATCTTTAAATTAGGAAATTAGGAAGAGGTCACTAGAAAACCCAAAAATGTTCATAGCCTTAATATTGATCCTCAATTTCATAATTTATTCATTAAGTATAACTTTGTTTTTACTAGTGGTCATTTTTGTGATCTAATTGACTAATACTTAATAGCTTCCAAATAAGCATTAATGGAGACCTATGATGTATCCTTGAGGTAGTGGCCTCATCATCTACAACTCAACCCTGATCTTTTTTTTTGGCATCCGACCCCATCTAAGTGAAAGAGCAACTAATATTATAACTTTTTGTGTTAGTTTCAAGTTGAAATTCCTCTAAAGTTAGTCATTTTCATTTATCATATGCTTGTAATAAAGTTTTCAACCTTTGGGAAGGAAAAAATATGTTAATTCTTATTCCACTATTATTCTTTCTCTTTATCTATTTAATTTTAGTAATGGCTGGTTAGATATAAACAGTAAGAATTTGCACTTCATTTCTTTACTTTTACCTTGCCTCTGTGTTCTTAAATCTCCTCCATTATTTTTTGTTTCTCATTTAGTGTTCCTCTTTATGATATACTTATTAAGAATATATTTGAAATCAGTTGCAATAGTTTAACCTATATCTAATGCAGAACATTGTGTTTCTTGAGATCCAATGTGAACTTTAATATGTATTATATAGTTTATTGTTATATAGTTCTTCATGAATGTTTCATCTTGTTTAGTGGCAATCCATTGCTCTTCTACACATTATTGACATAATTGTTGAATGCCTATTTAGCTACTACAATTTAATTGTTTAATATGTAATTCTAGTATTATGTGAATGCCAATAATTCTTTAACCTCTTATAACAAATTTTGCCATAATAACCATATCCACAACAATGCAATAAATTGATCGATTTGTTTGGAAAGTACAATGTGAATTCCTACTCTTATATTTAATTTTAGTTTGAATTATTAAAGTTATCATCAATCGATTATACATTGATAAATATTTTGTATATTATTTGTACTTCAATTAAGTATTTCATTTTTATCTTATATTTTTATTTACTCTTATAAATTCTACTTCCTATTTATTATATACCGCTTTTATAACCGTCGTTAGAATTTTAAACTTTAAATCTCTTTTCTTATTGATTTAATTTTTTATTTAATTTTTAAGATATTGAATACAATGACAAACAAGAGAAAAATGCTTTTAAAATTATATTGCAAATCGAAAATGAGAACTGATAATAACAATCTAACAAATAATAAACTAATTATCGGTATATGACAAGTAATAAAAGAAACAAACTTCCTCTATAAGTGATTGACACACTTTATAAAAACTTTTAATATATTGTTCCTTAATCATATTAATTATCATTTTAACCATCGCTTAATCATAAAACATTAGAAGTACAAACTAAATTTTTTACCAACCAAGAAAGAGCTCTTTTTTAAATTATCTCAACATGACCACAAGATGTAGTTATTATAGTGAAAAAAGCATAGTGCTAATCAATATTTTAAAAACCAAACAAGTTTGATTGATTTAATAACAAAAATCTTAAATTTACCAATTTTTCAATTCAATACTTATACTTAACTTTTCAGTTTGATTTAGATTAATACTTTTTTATGTTAAAAATCAACTAGTTTATTTATTAATCGTCTAATTTTTGTAAATTAATTAATTTTTATAAATTAAAATAAACTAACTAATTTTTAATTATTTTTAACTTTTTACTTTTATTCAATCTTTAATTGATTTCGTGACAACTTTTGAACTTTGTAACCTTTAAACTATCTTACCAATTAACTTTTGTCCCAATTTTTAGAACATTAATGCTAAAGTTGTTATATTATTTCTGTTTTAGCCAATTATAAATAGTTCGTAAAAATTCTCTCCCTTGTAATTCTGATGGGTGCTTGTTAATTTGACTGAACTGGGATAGGAATTTATCCGAAGGTATACTTAAAATGAGGAGTAGGAAAAGTTCACAACTGTAAGCGTAAAGATATATTGTGTAAGGTATGTACAAAGTCGTTGTCCGGATCAGATTGACTTCACTAATTCCAGAGATGCAATGCACGAGCAAAGTCCCACTCACGCAAGTATCCTCATCCAACACACCTAAAAGTGAACTTGTGTATCAATTTAGAAAGAAAACTCTTCAATGGCGGAAAGTCTTCACCACCTGCTCTATCCGTCTTCGGCAAAGAGGGCAGTTTGTCAATTGTGATGAACAAGTGGTACAGCAGCACATGTGAGCACACCTTAAATCAATCATAAGTGAAAACCACATCAAACACTTTTTTGAGCACCTGTAATAGGCTACTGCATTTAAGAGAAATAAATTTGGTTGCATGAATTCATTTATAGCCACCTGGAGTTCTGAACTAGAGCTTAATACAAATGAATATCCCCATAATCGATAGTATTAGGAAGACAGATGCCATAACTTTTTTATAAACGATAAACCTTGCTTCAAAGCATATGTAGGCGATACATTTCAAATCACGGTACCCAAGTAAGGAAGAAAGGAAGGAAGCATTTGAAAGCGAAGTTAAATGCTGTAATAGAGAGTATTTCATATAAGCCACTGATTCTGATGAACTATAAGCTTCCCACTTTAATAAACTATTATAATCAGGTAGAGTACCAAGTAAGCAGATCAAAGATTGAGGCAAACATGTCCTAACAATGAACGGGTTCCAGCTAGTTTTAGATCACAACGCCAGTCCACTGATACAGCATAACGTTAAGAAAAAACCTTCCAAAGTACATTACATCTCGCAACTTCGATAAGATCTTCTCTCTCTAGTGAATGCTCACATCTGAGCCTCAACTCTATAGTTATAACTTCCTATAACGTTTCAATTGGTAGTTTTTGAGAAACTAATAGCATTCAACGGATGAAACTTCACTTCAGCCTCATAAGACACTTTTTATTGAACTCTCGAGAAATCAAGAGCACTCTAAGGACTCATGGTTAGGAAAAGATATCATACTCTTATGATCTTGTACCGTTATAATAGAAAAGGAAAGCTTGTCTACTTACGGAAGGAAAACAGCATTGTATTCATGCTCAAGGCATATCACGCATAGATCTGGAACAGGACGCTCTCTCTTAGCATTATCCGATCCATTATCAGCCTGACCATTTGATGCTGCAAACAAAGGCAAACCTCTAATACCTCAAAAAAGTAAATTTTCTGCAAAAACAATAATGTCACGTTTTTTACCTTCATGATCTTGTTCCGACCTCTTCGCAGCAGCGGCAAGTACCCTGCAATAAAGCACTCCTTAAATCCATCTCGGTATAACAGAAAAGGCCATAATGGCAAGACAAGCCTGTTAAATAATTGCGCTTTAATCATAGACTTAACAACACCAAACAAGGTAAAACCTCAAAGTTTAGGGACCTTGTAAGGTTCAGACTTCTACAAGAAGAAAATATATGACACAACTGGAGAACTGGTAAGTCCTAATTTAAATAACCTAATTTTAAAAAACTTTCATCAGTTTTTCACTGGAAGAGTGATCTTCAAAAAGATTACTGACAAGTAAGACTACTTCTCCTCTCTGTTCTCTTTCTTCTCAGTTCTGGGACTTCTCTTCAAGAAAGGTACAGCAGTGACCACGTAGACATCACAACATTATCTTAAGGATTCTCATAAGCAATAATTAATTATCAATTATTTTTAGAAATTCGTTTCAACACACATATTTAACAACCACACCTACAATCATAGAATTCATCAGTACAAACCTATTTTGCAGTTCCCGGCGACGCTTTCTCTCCATGATATAATGTATAGCATGTTTGGCGATAAAGAATATACCAAAAACTGTCAAGCCCATTGAGGCACACTTGTACCACCTGCATATAGATTCCATTATTTCTTAACCGCTGCAATAGAAGAACTGATTTTTAATTTGTGCATGACTGCATGTATCCAACCTTGCCCACTTCCCCAAATTTCCAATGAGTTCATCAAGAGTCTTGGGAGATACATAAAAAGGTCCTTTGTGAGGACGCTGAATCCGAACTGTTCCAATGTCATCTTTGACAGCCTGTAAACAAAATGAAGAAGCAAAATAGCTTCAAGTGGATAAGTAAAAATTACGATACATTATACATTCAAAGACATCAACTATCTGGGGCAAGGGAACAACGTCCTGCCAGGATAGGACGTTCTTCTAATGATCAACATTACCCTCACAAAAAGTGAAAGAAGGCCAGGGAAACTGAAGTAGATGAATGCTCCTCATAGATGAATCAAATC
Organism: Erythroxylum citrifolium; assembly: GCA_026284465.1. NCBI lineage: Eukaryota > Viridiplantae > Streptophyta > Magnoliopsida > Malpighiales > Erythroxylaceae > Erythroxylum > Erythroxylum citrifolium. Next base: position 17,914,581 of record JANKOE010000004.1, read on the forward strand.
ACCAATACCCAAGTTCAAATAAATGTATCAACTAGTATATGACAATTGTCGAATGCTTCCAGATTAAAAATAGGAGAACAATGATTGGTTCAAGTAATTTACCCACGAAGAAAAAATGATTAGGCTAGAAGGTGTAAAACTTGGAAACATTATGCTAAATCAGGGAATTATTGAAAAAGGGCTTGAAGACTAATCAAAGTTGAAAATGACCAAATTAGGAGGAGAGCTGATGCCAAGATTATTGTTAAACAAATGAAAACTGTCATCATTCAAGTTAACATACCTCGCCTACAACAGTCAATGAAGTACCAGTCGGGAGCACCCTTTCGATTCGCTTGACTCCAAGCATCTGAAATTATACTTAACGGTTGAACAAGCTTAAACAAAAGTTTTTAGTAATGCTGACTGAAGAAACAACCAAAAAGACACACCTTGAGTCCTTGGAGATAGTCCAATGTTCCACGTACAAGCGATCGCCCTGACTCCTCAAAAACTTCACTTGCAACAGTGAACAAAAAGCCTGAAGCACCTCGTGCCCCCACAACATAGACTCGATCAGTCTCATCATCCTGATAATTATTTTCAAAAACTCCATAACAGGGATTTCTCATTCAACCATGATCCCAACAAAAAAACATAAATATTTAAGATGAAATTTCTTAAGAAATGCAAGGAGAAAGTACAATATCAACCAAAGAGTTGCACTTTGAGTAAAGACAAATGAACAGAGATTATCACTCACCAAATACCATGGGACTTCTTTACTCATTGATAGCATTAAGGCCGAATCTTGAATCCAAGATCCAGCATCATTGTGCTTCAGGAAATGCTGTTCCGCCTGAAGAGCATTTAGTAAATAATTTCAAATGTTAATTTGGGAAGGGGGATGCAAATAAAAAGCTACAGTCAATAAATTGTTATTACCGTCTCTTCTACAATAACACCTCTAAGACCACTATACTCGCAACTAATTGGAGTATCTGAGCCAACTCTTCCGGAAATTGCAACAACCAATGGCAAGAATTTCCTTTCAATATCAAGTAGTTTTGCTAAAACAGAGAGAACAGAAAATTCATCGTTTAGAAAACACATAATCACATGCATAAGTAGAAATTAGATTAGCAAGTTTCTATGTGTTGAAAATTATCCATCACAAGAACTGGTTTTTCTTTTTCCATATTTTTAGTAAGTGAGAGGAGTCATCATGAGCATAATGTGTAAAAGGATCTGAGTTTGGACAGCAAATGGATATTGCCTAGTTCACTGAAAAAATAATGTCAAGGATGAAGAAAGCCAAGGCAGATGAAGCCTAAATAAGTGTCTAAGCTGAACTCAATCAGAAAGGTTTCCAAGCTGGGACAAAGTAAAAAAGAAAGCCTGAGACAAAGTACTGGTATTATTATATGTACTCATCATTCTACAGAACCAAAAAAGAAAGCCTGAGACAAAGTAAGCGCATTCTATCCACCAACACGCAGAAGGTAATACTGAAGTGAAGTCGTTCAAGATTCCCAAGCCATAAGGGAAAAAAATGAACATTAAGAACCTCCGCATACCCAAATCCTTCAACTGGTTAACTCTGGACACCGATTTAAGAACCTCTGCATCCCTGCAACACCAAGAAACGCACATCAGCACACACCCATCCATTAAACTCTTCAATTTTATCAAATTTAACACATTTTTAATAAATTTATCCAAAGAGTAAAAAGGAAAAGACCTGCCACTACTCCTTCCGAGCAAATACAGAGCAGCTGCACTGAGGCAGCAACTAAGTCCACCCCAGGGAATCATCTCCGGTAACGCTCAGTTAAATATGACAAACCCTAATCAGGAATTCTCACTTTACTGCCATAACTTGTAATACTCGTCCATAACCAAAACAACAAGGGAACATATGCAAATCGGAAACATTTTAAACCCAATGCAGGACTAAGTGAAACCGAGATTAAAGACACGAGCTTTAACGAAACTAATGACAGAAAAGGGTACAGTTAGGATCTGCGACAAAGAAATTGACCTGAGGAGGGAGAGTAAAAATTCTCTGATCGAAGAAAGTTTGGAGAGAAAGAGAGAATCTGGTGCGAGGAGTGAAGCGGAGGGACATAAAGGCAAACTTCGAGAGAGTTGAAGAGAAAAGGAATGTTTTGGATAGAGAAAGATCCTAAGCCAACTAATTTTTATATTCTAAATTTAAATTGCTTATTGTCACAAAACAACATATTGTTTTTCCTTTATCTATTTGTTCCCCCGGAAAATCATCAATTTTAAATAAAAATTATTAGGAACTTATCTTCTTCATAGCAAGTAATGGAATTTGTGGCTAAAGTCGGATGTGTTTGACTTTGAGGTTAAGTGAAAAATAAAATGCCTAACTGGTTGCATTTTCATGCTTATTATCTGGATTGCACACAGTAGAAAACGGCTTGAAGAACAGAGGTAGCAGCATTTTACTGACTTCCAACTTCCTACCAAAGCCTGAACATTTCAACTTATTAATCCACCATGAAACTCTACAACTTGGATTTGACTTGCCCAAGAACGCTCTTTTATTTTTCTTACTGGGAGGATTATGTCATTGTAATTTCTGCTAGTATTTGTTCTGAAACAACTTTGTTAGCTGCTTCTGTATAATGGTTCCCATCCCAATTTATGTATTCAGCAGTACTGTTGCAAGGACTTCCTGTAACTTTGCTCCCATTCAGTATCTTGGTTTCTCCACAAGCGACCCTATTGTCGAAATTCAATGGCGGTCCTCCATGACCACAGCAAGCTGCCAATGGCTGCTTGAAACCTGAAAATCATTGTTCATCAGAAAAATTAAAGAAGACAACAGGAACTTTCTGAAGATCAGGGATAATTACCGTATGAAGCGAAATTTGAGATTAGATTCCACTTCACTGAAAATATGTCAGCGTAAGTAACGTTAGCATCAGCAAATTGATCCCGGAAGCTGGCGCAAAGATCATGTAATTGTATATTGAAAAGTCCTGCAGCGCGGTTGTGTGAACCAACACAACCAAGCTGGTCCAGCTTTGATTCATTTTTCCCAAAAGTTGCAATGATCCTAGGCAAGCAGCCAAATGGTCCTGTATTGTGAATCCAGAAATTCCTGGCACCTTCACCGTATAATCTCTGCCGAAATTTGAAACAGGAAAGAGCAATTAGAGTTTATAATGTAAGATATTGTTACAATCATCATCTTCAAAAACAAATAAATAACAACCTTAATTCCAATCTCAAATTCTGACAAAATTTTTGGGATAGAATCCAGTACTTGGTCCTCTGATTTAAAATAGAATGCACCGTCAAGGTCATTCTGACCCATGTCAAACATGTAAAGGCCCTGCTTGAAATAGTTTTCTAAAGGGAGATATTTCTGAAGTTTTGTCCCTAGAATCAATCCCAAGTCAGTTACTTCGGTTAAACATATCATGATCATCTTTAGGTAATAATCATCTTAACTCATGAAGGGATATCTGATCGTTACCATTTGTTAGTAATTCAAGAACCCGAGCCTTAAACCTGATGAACTGAGCCACCTGAATCCCAAACGAAAATGGAGTTCTTGGAGCTGTACTTGGCAGTATAGTAGATCCTCCAGCAGCAAAATTACAACCTCTTCGGAAGCTAGGTGCACCAACAGAATCTAGGTAGGGGTTCAGGAATGGTAGGTCCATTGCATTCACTGCAACATCAATATCGTCAGATGACTGGCAAGGACTATCAGCAATTAAGTTTACTATTTCATCGACAAACTAGTGCACTTCACTTTATGTATGAGTTTTGAACTAAAAAAGGTATAGAAGAAGAAAAGATGAGCTCTCTTTAAAGCTGATATAAATGTAAGATGATTCGATACGTAACTTAGAAAATCAATGAGCAAACGGCCGTTGCAAAACCGTCCGGATGGTTTTTGAAAGTAGTTTTGCCCATTAGGAGGTCCTACAGGAAAAGCAACACCAGCAACTAGACCACCAGTGTCTGAATTCGAGTCACCGAAGTTGAACACCGCAGGGTAGGTGAAGTTGAAGGCGCTACAAGTAGGCAGAGACGTGGAAATCGCTGCAACTACGAAGATCATGAACATTTTTCCAATAGAAGACACTTTTAAGAGCAATGAACAGCGAACAAAGAAATTCATGAGGGCTAAGAGAAAGTATCTGGTCCTTGAACAAAGTCCCACAGGTGCCTGGAAAACAAAGAAGGGAGCTTTTCAGTGAAATGAGAGTGCTTTACTTGGAATAAGGCAACGAAAGAACAGTTGTCATGGTCGGTCTATGTTTTTTTTTTTCGGGTGGCTTTTATTGCTAAACAGTTTGCAATGAAAAAGGAAAAGGGAAGGGTAGTGAACAGGGTCAATGGTTCATGTCACCAAAGTCTAGAAGATTGAGTTTCTGGAATCGAATCTCGAGTGAGTAAATGATGAATAATATAACCGGTAAAAATGGAATGGAACTAGGAACATGGCACAATTTGAGAAGGAAAGATATTAAAAAGTAAAGGCTTCAAATCCTCCAAGTACTGAAAGTTCACCGAATTGACATTAAATATCATTGTACAAGGGCCATGGAACCGCAGATTCGGATCTCTGTCACAAGAGGTGTTCTTGCTTGACCTGAACATCAGCAGCGGTCACATAAATGACCAAATCTTTGGACTTGAACTTGTTTCTAAGGAATTTGTAGCACTAGTATTATTGTGAACTCCAATTGTTTTTGCAGCTGTAGTCATCAACAAACTGAAGCCTTTTCTTTGTACTCTGACAGACTAGAACCTAAGCTAATTCCAATACCAAACCAAGCTGAGACTCTTTGTACTTGTCATAACTTTTCTGTGCTGAAGTTCTATTAAATAATACAAGTTCAAGTTGACAGCAGAAATTTAATCACAGATGCTGAAAAGCAACTTTTGTTTCTGTGGAACAAAAGGGCAAGCAACAATTTTCTCGAATTACAATTAACTTAAAACATGGTCTAATTGTTACTATTTCGTACACTTATGAACCTCGAGAGACACGAGTTACGTTTTCAAAGCCTTGGAGAATAACTTCTGTAAACATGTTAATACAGCATTAACCATAAACGTCATTCTTGTCCTTTCATTTCATTCCCAGAATTCCCGGTCAAACCTGAACTGTTCAACTGATTAAAACACTATACATTTAGCAATGATGATAACAAGTCCATGAAGCTAGGACTACCGTATTACGTTTGGGTGTAAATAGAAAGGGATTTGAACTTGGTAAAGAATGGCTTATTTATTGCAAGGAATGTATCAGAGTAATTTCCTGTTAGTATTTGCTTTGTAACAAACTGATTTGCCTCTTCTGTGTAATGATTGCCATCCCAATTAATGTATTCAGCAGTATTGTTACAAGGATCTGCTGTCACCGTGGTCCCATTCAGTACCTTGGTTACCCCACAAGCAATCCGATTATCGAAATTCAATGGCGGTCCACCATATCCACAGCAAGAAGCCAATGGTTTTTTGAAACCTGAATGATTGTAAATTAGAACTTGCCAATTACAGGGGAAACAACGAAACTTTTGAGGGATAAATACCATATGTTGAAAAGTTTGAGATGAGATTCCACTTTATTGAAAAAATGTCGACATAAGTTACATTAGCATCAGGACAATGGTCCAGGAATTTGGTGCAAAGATCATGTAGTTGTGTGTTGAAAAGCCTAGCAGCACGGTTGTGTGAATCAACACAACCAAGCTGGTCCAGCTTTGATTCATTTTTCCCAAAAGTTGCAATGATCCTAGGCAAGCAACCAAGTGGTCCTGTATTATGAATCCAAAATTTCCTGGCTCCTTCACTGTATAATCTCTGCAGAATTTTCAGAGGACAGAGCCCTTCGTGTTTATAAATTATAAGAAAATATTGTAATAATAATAACAATGAACGAGGAGATAAACACCTTAATTCCAGTCTCAAACTCTGACAAAATTGTTGGAAGAAAAGCCAGCACTTGGTCTTCCGATTTTGAATAAAATGCACCATCGACATCATTCTGACCAATATCGAACACGTAAAGACCTTGTTCGAAATAGGCTTCTAAGGGAAGGTACTTCTCATGTTTTCTATCTGAAACCAATCTCAAGGTATCAGTTGCTTCTTCTACAAATATCATTTCGATATCTAGGCGACATCTTAGTCCATGAAAACACGTATTATTGTTACCTTTTGTGATTAGTTCAATAACTCGAGCCTTGAACCTGGCGAACTGAGCCACTTGTATCCCAAACGAAAAAGGACTTACTGCAGCTGCACTTGCTGGAAGTATCGTAGATCCTCCAGTTGCAAAGTTACAACCTTTCTGAAAACTTGGGGCACCAACAGAATCCAAATACGGATTCAAGAATGGTAGGTCCAATGCATTCACTATAAGACCAATATGGTTAGAATTAGATGATCGAAAACGACATGCAACAAGCAACCGAGTGTGCTGTACTTGAGAAGCAGTTTAGTGCTGAAACAAGTTTTTCACGGAATACTGTGATTAGCTTTCTTACTGACAGATAAGACACCTAACTCAGAAAATCAATGATCAAACGGCCATTGCAGAACCGACCGGACGGCTTCAGAAAATATGTTTCCCCATTTGGAGGTCCTAGAGGAAAAGCAACACCAGCAACCACGCCACCGGTGTCAGAGTTTGAATCACCGAAGTTAAAAACCGCAGGATAGTTGAAGTCCAACGAGCTGATAGAAGGCACAAACGTGAAGATTACAGAGAGTGAGAGAATAGCAAACAGCTTTAGAAGAGTGACAGGTTTAAGAGCCATGAACAATTAACGAAGAAGCTTAGGAAGGGCCAAGAAAAAGGATCAGATGGGTGTAAACAAAGTCGCGGAATTGGCAGGAAAGCAGAAGACAGAAACTTTGTCGTAAAATGTGCGTTCCTTGCGACACTTGTAGATTCGGAGTAAAGAAATAGTTGATGCCATACGTTGCTTTTCTACATGGTATAGTTTGTCTAATCCAGTTATCGTGTCCTACATCAAGCAAAACGTTGATTGGAATTCACGTTAAAAATCATTGTCAGGGAGCACAATATGATGAACACTTGAATCATGATATACTCATAGCCATATGCTACGTAGAATGAGTTAAAATCAAGATATCCGCGACCTTCGTTCTTTGAGATGAGAGGTCTGAATCACTAGCTTTAAGTTTCAACGTCTTTTGGAAAGACATAGATCGTATTATTTTAGTAGGATATCACACAACTAAAATGTTAAAACTCATCATTTGCTAACAATATTTTTAGACTTTTTTAAAGGTGTCACTTCAAAATTTTATAAAACAATACTATTTAGAGTGTAATAAGTATGTTTTTAACATTAAAGTGTTAAATAATATAAAAAGTAACGATAGAAATTTAGATCAATTAGTAAAAAATTAAAGCGTAAATCACTTTATCTCAAATTTATCATAGGTAAATATCGGTAATGATAAACGCTTGAATAACTAAATAAACAATTATTATTATATAATTTGAAGAAAATAAGAATTGAGAAACTAAATAGAGAATAAGAGTAATGAAATAGAGAAAAATCAAAAAATTAATTTATTTCTCTTATAATGTATATCAAAATAAACCATATAATGTTTCATGAGGAGGTGGTAGTTATAATTAAATAATTTTGTTATTTTACATATTAGGTAATTTTATCAATTAGGACATTCATTCTATATAGTTATCTTACGTAGTATGTAACTTTAATGCAGGGCAATTCATAACGTTTTATGGTCTCATGACAAAGCAAAAAAAAGAAGGGTCCTAATAAATTGATAATATACAAATATATAAACTTTAAAAGCATATTTTATTATTAAAATTTAATATCAATACATAAGTGACTCAAGTCATAAGCTCACATACTCAACAAAATATTAAATGTTAGTAACAACAATTAGAAATATCTTGCAAATGTGAGCATTAATAATAACAAAATAGTAGTAGTCGCAACTAACCAATATTAATATTTGACTGTAAAACTTCAAGAGAATTACACTAACAAGCACACAAATGATCATTAAAAATAATTTCTGCGTACATTTCTAGATACAAAATCATTAATAATATTATCAAGATCAATATATCGTTATTATATTAATACAATATGTAATTGATATTAATAAAATATTATATTAATCAATATAAAATAAAAATTAGCATATATCTCTAACAAATTGATCTCAAAATTTCTTTTTTTAAGGACTAATGTATATGTGTGTATATTTATCATCCTTTAACTTGCATAAATGTGAACATCCGAAACAAATGCAAATAAAAAATATAAAAGAGGAATATAAAAAAAAACTTGTTCTTTTCTTTTCCTTAACAAGATTGAAACATCATTGTTAGACATCCCAATTGATGGCCCAATCAAACTCATCTTTAGCTCTATTCAATAAAATTTGAAATTTAAAATAAGAAACTCAACTACAACTTTTTTTCTTTTTAGTTTCTCCAAGGTAAAGTTTCCATAAACTTTTTTATATATATAAACATCTTGAAGCAAATTATTGCCTTTCAATTTCTACCGCTTTTAAATAATATATTTTTTAGCTTTTAAATTTTTAACTCTTTTAATAAATAAACTTATTAACTTTTTTAATGAATGGGTTTGCTATAAATCTAAGCCCCGGGTAAGTAATGAGTAGACCATCAGGGCCGGCACTGCTTTAATGATTAGTACATTTATTTTATATAATAATTTTGCAAACTATGTAATTCACTTAATTAGAACATTTATTTTATAACCCTTCCCTTGAATATCATAGACATAAAATACGTCTCATTAAAAAGTTAACTAATAAAATCTAGTGTGACAAAAACTTAGAAGAAGAGTATATTTATTTTTGTGCAATGTTATATTTTCTTGTTACCTTTATTACATAAAATTCAAATTGAACAAAAATCATAGTAAAAAAAATAGTATTCGCCCTCGTGAAGAAATCCCTTTTTAGCATAAATATTTGCATGGTTGCATCCTAATTTTGCATACCAACTTCTTAAATGTCGATCTTGGAAAAGCTTTTGTAAATAAGTCAGCAATAATCTCAATTGAGCGCATTTTCTGTACTCTAATTTCACCATTGTGCTAAAATTCTTACATTTAAAAGAATTTTAATAATATATGTCTAGTTATATCATCCTTAATAAATGCTACTCTAATTTGAGCAATGCATGTTACATTGTCTTCATAGATCACTATAGGCGAACCTTTGATTGAAGGTAATCCATAAGAATCATATATATATAAAGCATTTAAAGATGTATTAGCCTCATTAACCTCTTTTGGTGTTCACATAACTAGTCTAAAAACCTTATGAATATTCACGAAATTTATCTCAAATTGAATTGCTTACTTCCGTCAGTAATTGCCATTACTAAACAACCTTTTTCTTGTAATGCATTCCTCAATAATTCTTAGATCAAATTCCTCTTGTGCAATGTTTACATGAAATATTCATTATAAACGCAAATATATCTTTAGAGATAACTTTTTTTTAATCTTAATGTTACCTTAGATGTATAAAGAGTAGAATTTTCCATGTTCTGGAGAATTAATTTTATAACGCATTTTCTATTTCGTTTTCTCAAAAGGTTCTTCCTTACTCCTAAAGATCTTTCTCGATTTTAAGCATGGTGCATACATGTTGATCTATAATAATAAGTAAGGGCGGATCCAGAAATTATTTTAAGTGGGGGCAAAATATTTAAAGTATTTTTATATTACTGAAAATTTTTTAATTTTAATTATTATTTTTAATTTTAAATTCATTAAAAAATTAAAATTTTGCCCCATTAATTTAATTGGTGACAATCATAATAATAATTATTATAGATATATTAATATTTCAAATAAAAAATAAAATATGAGCCCATCTATTTTTATTCATAAGGGCATCTAGGATACTTCTTTTATCCTTATTATCACTAGTGCTAGATGGTTTGTACTGTTTTTGTTCATTTTTACAACTTTATATGCTACGATTTTTCGTTTACAATGAAAAATCTTATCTTGTGTCTTCATTAAAAGTTTAAAAGAATGTAAAGGTTAAAACTGTACCAACTCTATTACAACTTACAAGAATACATCTCTAAATTATACGTACTACACATTTTTCCAAAGAAAAGAAATGGGAATTTACCTATCAACACTAGAACGGGGTAAGGCCTGTGGAAGAATCATTTTCTCAACTGCGTTCAATATAGATTATTGTTTTACGCTTTAGGTGTGGTAGTCCTTGTGGAGTTAGGGAAAGAAAAGCCAAAAAGCCAAAAAGTAGTGTGATGAAGAAGCCAAAAGGGTAAAAAAATCTTAATAAAAAAAGTCAATGAAGCATGTAGTTTTTATCTCTCTTTTTGTAGGCTTTCATTTAAAAAAGTCATGGGCTCAAATAAAAGTAATTTTAATAAAAATAGATGGACTCGGATTTCATTTTTTATTTTATATCTTAATATATCTATAATAATTATTATTTTTTTGTGACCAATTAAATTAATGGGAGTAACATTTTAATTTTTTATGAAATTAAAATTTAAAATAATAATTTTAAATTTAAAAATTTGTAGAAGCCTTTTATCAACAACTTCGGTTTTGATCATTCATTCGTTGGTTACAAATGTTGGAAAAGCTGATACTTCATGACTATAATGTGCATGGGCGGAGGCCAGTGGGGGCAAGTACACTTGCTCACTATATCAGAGATTCATTTCCAGCATCTGCAGATTCATAAGTGAAAGATATCAATAATTGAAAATCACTAATCTTAACTGGAACATTAGGATAAATCTGTACCTTTCCCTGGAACAATTATAACAGGTGCTGCTTTACAATGGTGAAAGCAATACTCACTGACATGGGCGGAGGCCAGTGGGGGCAAGTGGCCCCACTTGCCCCCACTTTGGCTCCGCCCATAGCTGTGGTCGTGGTCATGTACGTCGGCCGCAGCAACTAATATAACAAAATCTGGTTGCAATAGCACACGTGGCATTTAGTGGCAATGTCAGCGTTCCTTACCCATTTGGAGCAGGTGATCCTAGTGTTGGTCATGGGTCCCTCTCACATGGAGGGACTCCATGTCTAATATGGCGGCACCGAATGCAGTGCCGCAATATGCAGCATTTATTGATTTCAACAAATCCAGCATTTGTTGAAAAGAAGGAAAAAAAAAGGCAACTATAAGGTAGTTGTCTTCAGGCGACGGAGTGCCTATATAAGGCACTCTCTGCTTCAACAAATCACACAACAAAAAACAGACAGAAAAATAGAGAGAAACTAGAGTGTTTGTTTTTGCTCTGAAGGTGAGAAATTTATTCCTAAAGGGTTGGTGAGTGACAAAATAGTGAGGTTAGTATTTTTAGGTTGGGAAACACCTTGTGAGC
>JANKOE010000004.1:17935492-17955476 GCA_026284465.1 Erythroxylum citrifolium
CATGAAATACAATATTTTTCCAGGAATGTTATCTGAGTGATTCTGCTACTGCTACTGATCTTTCAGTAGGACCACTGATCTTCATAAATCCTAACGAAGCTGTGAGTATTAATACCACTTTTACACATTTCAATTTTTTTCTATTCTATTAAGAAAATTTTGGTATTCTTTATTTTTATAATCGTATTATTGTAGCAAATTACTTCTTTTGGAGCCTTAGCTACAATTAGTACTTAGCAAACTATATGATTGATTTCCTACGAAGTTCAATTATCTAATTTCTCTTCTTTTCATTTACACTATATTAAAAAATTCATATATATATTATCTCAGTATAAAACCATTCATTGCTAAATTAATTAGATGTAAATAGGCATTCAGTAATCAATTATTGAGTTTTGCTTTGCAGGATTCAATTCTGGATGAATCACTAAGTAACATTCCTATTGATATTGCATCTATATCATCATTACCTACTGTGAACAAACAAGTATGTACATACCATTAATATTATCTATAATATGGATCACACATGAGTGATTATTCTTATTCATTTAAATTTATGCTAGGATTCTATTCAATCAAATGCACCACAACCAATTTCTGCATCTGAAATTGTAAGTCAATCTTTTGCTTTACAAAGTTGAATTTCTTGTTTGTTGAAAAAACAATAATATAGTAACCTACAGAAAGTGCCAACATAGCTGCTTCTCTTATAAGATATTTTTCATTTTGCAGGATTCAAATCAAATTGAATCACTTAGCTATTTTTTAGAAAACATTTTTGATGAGTGTATTTCTCTATCTACAGTTGATAACAAAGTATGTACATCTATTTCTTCAATATATTCATGTATTGTGTATTCCAGTTATTGAGTTTATTTAATCACAGGATGATAGAGCTGCAATTTGTAACACTGAAATAGACATGATTTCCTCAGCTGAAATCACACCCCAAATTTTCAAAATGAAGAGACCAATATCAGAAACTTCTAAGGATGATATATCTTTATGTGATTTAATATCATCACAAATGTCTTCAACTAAGTTGACCACCAAAGTCAAGAGAGAAAAGTTAATTTAACTATGAAATGTTCAAGAATAACCAATTTTTTGTCAGCTACTTTTTGTTCAGTAAATTATCTATCCGTTTTAGGGTCTACAAGTATTTTGTATTTGAATAGTCAATCTTTTGTACTTGTATAACTATGGCTTTCATGTTTTGGGACTCATTTTGTTTGTAAGATTTCTATTTTATAATTATCTTATTTTATAATTATGCAATATGTAGATTTTGTAATTATGTTTGCCTTTCAATTCTATAGGTAAAATTAAGTATTTACTCTGAGAACTAGTTATTATATTAAAGCTGACGGTAATCTGATATATATTTTTAAAATTGAATTTAGTTTTCTAAGAATTTGTCACACATGAACCGGTGATATTAGCCCAAAACCATGTTTTTGCCGTTTACGTCCATCCCAGATGCTGAACCTTGAATCCATTTTTTCAGCTGGACCAAAAACTCTTGTCTAAAACGCTCTCTACCAACACTTTTAGAAGCATTAGAACTCTTAAAACCCCCCAACGCCACTTGCTCTCTACTCTCCTGTCTCCGATTCAGATACGCTTCTCGCTTCATCAACTTCAAATCTTCAATGGCTTCGGTGTCCCTAAGAAACCCTAATTTAAGACGACTTAATCAATTATCCTCCCGGATAGCCTTTTGCTGTCGGGGATCGTCCGCTAGTCCTCTGTCAATATCAGATTGTGTCTCTGAAAATGTTACAACTTCTGTTTCCGTTGGACCTTGGTGGAGATCTATGGCCACCTTCACTCGAACGTAGGTCCATCTTCTCTTATATGATGAGGGTTTTGTTCTTTTGCCTTTTTAATGTCTCGTGTTTTGAAAGATTGCTTTTTGGGTTAAGTGATAGTTAAAGACTTAAAGTCATACGCATTCTTTACATGATTAAAGTAGGAATCATTTTAGTAACTTCCACTTTGGAGGAATGTGTTGAAATAATTTGGTTTAGTGAGTGATTGAGTTATAAAAGTTGGAACTTTCCAAGCATCTTACGTTCTTTTACCCCCTAAGAAGCACGGACATGGCAAAATGGAGCTGTGTCGGTGTGTCGAACACGTGTCCATGTCGGACATACCCACAAAGAGTGCATATATATGCTCCATGTTTTTTGAGAGGAGCTTATAAAGTACGAAAATATGTATGAACTATCAAGATATTGAAACTCTTGAAACACATCAATCAATATATATTATATTATGAATTCTGAATTTTTTCTTAATTCTAAATTTTATAATATATTTGCCGTATCCGTATCCACCAAATTTTAGAAGTTGATGTATCCCCATGTTCGTGTCGCGTCGCGTGTCCGTGCTTCTTAGGTTATCCCTGAGGGTGATAGAAAAACGATCTTATCTAATTATATGTTTTTTTTTATGCCAGTAAACCTCATGTTAATGTGGGTACAATTGGGCATGTGGATCATGGAAAGACTACACTTACTGCTGCAATAACAAAGGTTTGACTTGGTTATTTGACATTTATTTGTTCTTGGTATACTCCAATCATGTATTACTGTATTTGTTTAATTGTTTGAGACCTTGAATGGTGGTTTGTAGGTCCTAGCAGATGAAGGTAAAGCCAAGGCTGTTGCCTTTGATGAAATTGACAAAGCACCTGAAGAGAAGAAGAGGGGAATAACAATTGCAACGGTTGGGATGTTGCTCCTCATATTTGTTCTGTTTCATATATATGTGCATGATAGTTCCCATCCATCTTGTCCATTTTTATGAACAAATTGCTGGTTCAAACAACATGTAGGCCCACGTGGAGTACGAAACTGGTAAACGTCACTATGCTCATGTTGATTGCCCTGGACATGCAGATTACGTGAAAGTAAGCTTTTCCATTATTGCTTTAAAAGTGATGAACTTCTGGATTCTTTGGCAGCATACTGTTCCTTTTCTAATTTGAATAATAATTTAAAATACAGAAAGAAGTAAACCATGTTCCAGAAATATGTTGCGGTATAACACTGCTATGATTCATGATATAATTTATTATAATCTACTTGCATAACTGCATATAGATGCACATAGAGGCAGATTTAAAACTTGATGCAGCAAGCAACTAAGTAAATTAAAAGGGTGTTCTGGTTGACCTAACATCATGCCATATCGATATCTCAACTTGAAAACCATTTGATTAGTTATCTTCTAAATGTATTATGTGCTAATGTTTCTAAAAAGTTTACTCTATACACAGAATATGATTACTGGAGCAGCCCAGATGGATGGTGGTATTCTAGTTGTATCAGCTCCGGATGGTCCTATGCCACAGACCAAGGAACATATTTTACTTGCTCGTCAGGTGGATATCTCAGCCATAAAGTTTGTAACTTTATCAGGATCTTGTTTCCTTTGCTTTTGGGCCTGTTGTCAAAATTACTTTTCTAAATGCGATTAACAGGTAGGTGTGCCATCACTTGTGTGCTTCTTGAATAAAGTTGATGCAGTTGATGATCCAGAGTTATTAGAGCTTGTGGAAATGGAGCTTCGTGGTAGGCAGTCTTTTAAGGTTACTCTATTAACAGGAACTGGTTCTTGTCTTTTATTTCATTTGTTCAATACAAGTTCTTCACTAAATATTTCTGGCAGGAACTGGCTCTTGTCTTTTATTTCATTTGTTCAATACAAGTTCTTCACTCAAATATTTATGGCAGAACTACTTAGCTTCTACCAATTTCCTGGGGATGAAATTCCTATTGTCCGTGGATCAGCATTGTCTGCCTTACAGGGAACAAATGATGAAACTGGCAGGAAGGCTATTCTAAAGTTGATGGATGCTGTGGATGAGTACATTCCTGACCCAGTGCGCCAACTTGACAAGCCTTTTCTCATGCCTATAGAAGATGTCTTCTCAATCCAGGTAAAGAGGACACATGTTGCTGATATAGCCATTCTTTAGCAGCAAACTTCACTTAACAAAGAAGTTTCTTCACTTTTCTCTCTCTTTCATCTCACTTCAGTTTTCTGCATTGTTTTGAGGTAGTGTTACTTTTTTATTTTGAACGGAGACCCATCCCTTATTCTGTGCTAGGACAGAAATACCTTTGGTTCTGCATTTGGCTGTTATGTTCTTGTCACTGCAGAAGAAATAGGGGTATTCTATTGTAAGATGGGAATTTTCTGTTCATTATAGCTAGTCTCTTTTGCTCTTATCTTTGTATCTGCATAAATTCTTTGGCTGATATGATTTAAGAAGGTTGGTTTTATACTAGAGTTAATTGAGCTTTGGTCTGTTTATGCTTCTGTTTGTTGAAGGGGCGTGGAACAGTTGCAACTGGTCGTGTTGAACAAGGGACTATAAAAGTTGGTGAAGAAGTTGAAATTTTGGGGTTAATGTCGGTAAGGTCATGAAACTGAGTCCCTTTTCTAATTTTTGTAGGTTTTATTACGTTGGAAATGCTATGATATTGCTCACTTATATATGAGGTTCCTTGAGCTTATTATTCACTTTGTAAGCCATTTCAATGAGATCATTGCTGATAGTTGACTGGGGAATTCTGTTAGTAATTTGCCTTTTCATGCAGGGTGCTCCTTTGAAAACTACAGTAACTGGTGTTGAGATGTTCAAGAAAATATTGGATCAAGGACAAGTAAGTTAGCTGTGTAATCTCGTTTTGGTTATTAAGGTTGCTTCATGGAGATATTGAAGTATTAATTGGTCTGCACACATCTCATTAGGCTGGTGACAATGTTGGTCTTCTCCTACGTGGTCTGAAAAGGGAGGATATCCAACGGGGAATGGTAAGTGATGACAAGTAAGATAGAATGGTTAACTTGCCTTTTTGGCCTCTGCTTGAACTCAGATGTTGAAAGGTGGTCACTGCATTTTCTACATTTTGATCTTTTTGACAAATGCATACAGTGTAAATTGAATTAGATGGAACTGCATGATTGAAAATGCTGTGTTTTTAGCCAACACTAGGTAGAGTCTTGTAAGTATTCCTTTGTTGTTTTCTTCATATTGTAGGTCATTGCAAAACCTGGATCTTTGAAAACCTACAAGAAATTCGAGGCAGAGATTTATGTTCTCACAAAGGATGAGGGCGGCCGTCATACTGCCTTTTTCTCAAATTACAGACCCCAGTTTTACATGAGGACTGCGGATATCACTGGAAAAGTGGAGTTACCAGAAAATGTCAAGATGGTTATGCCAGGTGACAATGTCACTGCAACTTTCGAACTCATCTATCCAGTTCCCCTTGAAGCAGGTAATGCCTGTTTTTCATGGTGGCCATTGTCTTGTAGCCTAAAGTGTTTTTGTCAATTAGCTTTGCATGGGATTTTGATACCACATGTTAAAAACTTAACATAGAAGTCTAACATACTATTCTAAGGGATCCGGTGAATTGGGAAATGCTTGAATAGTTGGAAATAATACCAAATACCCATTTCATATTTTCTAACTAGATATCTTTTGAGAGATTTTCAGTGTTTGATTACTTCTGAAATTGATTTTGGAATACCCATTTCATATTTTCTAACTAGATATCTTTTGGGAGATTTTAAGTGTTCGATTACTTTTGAAATTGATTCTTGTTTGTTTTAAAGGTGTAATAATATAGTTTTTGCTCTTGTTATGACCAGGATGATGCAGTTTTGATGTCATCTTACTCGAGTTTAGGCATATTAATTCATTCTATTGCAGAAAGATTCACGAATACTATTTTACCATCTTGCAAGCTTTTTATGTTTTGTTTCTCTTTGTCCTATATTCTAACAATTGGTTCTATCATGGTGGAATGGTTATATCAATCTGACTCTCAGTTTCAGTCCGGACTTATGTACGTTTTGTACTTGGAAATACAGGACAAAGATTTGCTCTGAGGGAGGGAGGAAGAACGGTTGGAGCAGGTGTAGTTTCTAAAGCAGTTAGCTGAAGCCTTTTGTAAAGTAGGGGACCAAAGAATTATGTGATGAATTATAGAAAGGAATGCGATGTGATCAGTTCACACCTGCTCTACATTTGATGCCAAGTTCTCGAATTTAGTTAATTTGATAGGATTCTAGGTTCCCTTTTGGCGTGATCTTTTCTCTTTCGTTCCCTATTATTTCAGTGGAATAATTCACTGTTAGATATTCCTAATATTGGACAAGTACCTTATCATTCAATTCTTTCATTTTGTATACTTAATTCAAATGATGGAATAAGATTGCAGTTACAGATTGCCCACCTCGACCACGCAAGAACCATCATCTGATAACTTTCGGGCTTGCCTAAAGACATGTCTCGTAATGTTTACATGTTATCGGTGACCCCGACTAACAGAAAACTGTTACTGATGGTAAAGAGGCAACGTTTGACATATTGAAAGGAAATGGAAACATATGCAACTATGATGACAGATATCCAAGCAACGTTAACGATTTCTCAACGATAGGTGATGATTGCACTAAGCAAAGCATAAAAAGCACATCATTTGTTGCAAAAAAGTGATCTCAAACGCAGCACTAATGCAAGCCAGTAAGGCATCTAATAATCAAAATTGCTATAAATATACTGACTAGTAGCTTCATTTCAGGACACAAAATTGCTGTTATTTCTAGACACTATTTTCCTAATCAAATTATGATATCTACATACCAACTCACCTTGTTGCCGCGAGGAAGTTGAATGATGATGTAATCCTTACATGACTTTTGACACCCGAACCTGGAGACACAGATCAATTACAATTAGGGCTTCAATCTTGTCATCTCAGACCTCTTCATCCAGTCATCGATCATTAGCTATGGTGAAAGCATATACATCTATAGCCACCTGTCTGTTCTCCTTTCATAACCAGTAGCATCACATGATATATAAGCATTCTCAATTAAATGCAAGCTGCCAAGAGTGCCACTGTAATTGTTGTCAAGCCTCTGAAGTATATAACTTTCAAAATGACTTCCACATTTCTCATAATTTCCCCATCTTTCAAGCGCGACTTGGTTGCATTCCGTTTGATGCTAACAATTATGTTCCTTAATCTATTCACGGCCAATGAGAGCCAGACCAGACCAAACCCAAATCCAGTGCTCAGGAATTTAGATGCAGAAAATGGCTTCATGCTTCCGGAAGAAACTTTGCAGAGAACCGAGAGAAGAACAGCGAGGCCAGTCCCAGCAATGCCAACAGAAATCTTTGTAAGAAACTCAGGAACCTCAGGGCCAGAATTCTTTATTGAAAGGACTGCTGCTTTCCCAGATGGCTTGTCCACGATCAAAGACAGGAGACACTCACATGCATATAAGTAGCTCCTCCTGTTGAGATCCCTCTCTCTAACTTCCCTCCTATTGTTCTTCTTCTTTGGAGATGACTTCAGCTTAGTTTTCTCATTTCTGCTTAGAAGAAAATGCATCAGTAAAAAGAAACAAGAAAATGAGGATGGTAATAAATAAATAACTAAATAAATGTATAAGGCATATGCAAGGGGTATGGATGCACACAGCTTTGTAAGCATGCTGGTTGAGATGATAGATAAGTTCAGTAACAAACATAAACTTTGTGAGCAACACTTATCAGCCAATGTAACTTAGTGTTTGCGATCTTAAACTTGCACTGTTACATAACCCTGAAGTTAACCTACTGATACCAAAGATGTACCAACACTTGTGTACTCTCATTAAACTAAATGAAGTGCTCCAGCACCAAATAAGCCACATACCTCTTCAAAGTTGCACATGCCCCACATTTGGCCTTTAAAGAATCCCCAAAATTATCAGCTTGTTCTTCACTGGTATCAAGTCTGCTCAATAAGAGGATAACAGCATGAAAATCATGATGAATCAATTAAAATGGGCCAAAGAAAGAATTAATCAAAGTAAAACAGCAATTAGTCAAAGTAAAACAGCAATGCTTTAGCAAGAAGCTCTATCTTCACTGCAGCTTGACAATTTCAACTTCAGAGTTGAATTTAAATGTTAATGTTACATAGAGAAGATGAACAACGATATCCAAACAATAAAACAAAAGGTAAAAACAAGTTCATCTCACAATTATGATAAACTTCATTAGTAATGGCACTATACAACAATTTATACACAACAAGAAAATTAAAAAACATTGAAATGTCAACGTTTTATAATCAGATGAGGTAAAGGGTCTAGACCCAACTTTGCTAGAATTGGAAACTGGAGAACCATACAAAAACACGAACTAGGATATGAGCCAAGGAAAAGAAAAGGATTGCTCAAGAAACATAACTTTTTCTAGAAGTCAGTGACCTCCAAGATATATTAACTAACATAGAGGCATAATTTTCAATGTTCTAATTCTCATTTTGGTAATCAATACTGTTAAGTAAGGTCGTTCATTTTAGTCACCCTTGAAATCTCCAAAAATCTTGTAGTTTTGAATGATGCTGGAAAGTGTAAATTCTCCTTGACGTTTGGAACTTATAAAAGAAAAAAGAATGACATGGGATGCAAGGATGTCCAAGACAAAGCCCTCTGGAATCAAAATTTGGGGTATTGAATAGACCAAAACCTTCCTTCCATTAAATAAGGACATGAAAAGGGCACGGAAAAAGTTAGTCAAGTTTAATCTTCAAAAATTTTGACTCCAGAATATTATAGTACTTACAAGCTGCAAGTATTTTGATTAAAGTCCATTATGTCTTAAAATCCATACCTGCTAAATTGGGGAACAAGCATTGGTTGCCTGTGCCAGTTTGTTGTGGTTAGGTTCTTCGACAAGTAATACTCAGCAAGAATAGGGTCATTGTTTCCAGCTGGTGTGGCACTTCCAGTGAGTAAAACTGGAGAATGTAGGTAATTTTTTACCTTGGAACAAGAGACAGCATCTCCTACAAAGTCAATTACTGACTTTGGGACATCAAATCTACCACTTGGATAAACAACAGGAACATAATACTGCAAACCCATGACATAATTTAGTTCTTGACTTCCTGCCAAGTCTGAGAGTAAAGATAGGTCATGTCTGTGTCTTTGTAAATCACTTGATCTGGACAGAAGATATTGAACGATTTTCTCATGTCTTGTACACCAATCAGTCATTCCAGGGCTCAATTGTACCGAGTCACAGAAACTCTTTGCTACATGGAAAAGGAAATTAGTAAAGATACTATCACAATTGCTGAGTTATGCTTCATTAATTCACAAAGAAAAAGTGGATGACTCAAATCATTCTGCCACATCATCCCATTAGATATCGCCACAAAAACTCATACTAAAGTGATCCCACCACGTGCCTATTATAACAATGAAGTACTGATGGTCTCTGATAACAAGTTTTCATCTGAAAGGGGCTATGCCCCTAAACCTGTTAGATATGAATATTTCTTAAGCTTTTCATAAAGCATAATTATAATCCATTCTGCAGTTATGCACCATGGGGTGGTAGATAGTATATTCTAAAATGATATTGAGACTAGATCATCCTACAAGCATCCAGTGAGCTGTAAACCTGGGAGATCAAGGAGAACAGGCCTTCTAATGGCTAAGTCAATCTTGGGAAGTTGGTTATCATGGAATCTATGCTCTTGAATCCTTGGTGCCTCCTGTGGATGCAATCTCGACATAGAAGAGTTCAATTGTGAAATATTCTGGTTCACATCCTGAGTTGATGGATAGCATTGACAATCCTGCATCAACCATACATGAGATTATCCATCATTAAACTATGATAAGTAAAAATGGGATTCAATAAAAACCAAAATAGGATGACATGGAGAACAATTTTAGCATGGACATGGTAGATTATCCATCATTAAACTATGATAAGTAAAAATGAGATTCAATAAAAACCAAAATAGGATGACATGGAGAACAATTCTAGCATGGACATGGTTAACTGGTGAGGAGAAATGAATTAAAATTTTCAACTGACGAATACAATTTAATGAATAGCATGCCCGATAAGTGCACAAAAAATACCAAATCAGTAACTTAACCCATACTAGAAAGCACAAAGATATGAATCGTTTAATTAAAAAATTAATAATAACCAACACAGGCGTTGCTTAAAACACTCTTGATGACGAAGATTCAAAGAAAGTCTTACATCAATTTCATATCAAGTGGCTTCTCTTAGGTCTTGAACCAGCAATAACTTGGTTATCGGCCCAAGATCAGTCCGCTGCACTCGGCAGAGCCCTTTCAGAAGTAACGGCATATTGGCCGACCTTTTTAAAAAATTTTTTTTTTTGCTAAGTGATCTAAGACAGACCATTGACATGAACAACACAACAAATAACCGGTAAGTTAATGAGGTAGGACATAATTCAAACACTAGAACAACCAAGCAAGATATGTAGTTTGGTAGACTGCGGACAATTAATAAATTCAAATAAACTTTCCTCCAATACCCAGATAACCAAACAAAGAAAACCAATTTCTCAACAAACACATACAACGACAAATCATTATCCCTCATCAATCTAGATATGATCGATAGATAGATACCTTGACAACCCTGTTCTGGTCTCGGAGAAACATGAGCCCAGGACGAGGAGGGCAGGCATGAGAAGCCATCAAACAAAACTTAAGCATCACCCCAAGGTAGAAAGAAACCAGTTTCGAAATCAAATCACCAAACCGAAATCTCTACTCTTCCTATGCCTTCGTATGTGTCATTAAACCACATGAACTTGTCTACGTAAATGCCTCAAAATCCACGATTTTGAGTCCACCAAATTATGAGTGGCAGTGACCAAAGGAAAAGAAGATTGGTTAGGAAAACAAGGTTGGATTGTTGCGACCCAATTTGATGATCGAGAATCTTCTTCTGGGGTATACCTTAGGTGCACACTTGTGGCTGAGAAAACTTCATCGATGGTAGCGGACAAAAAAGGCCGCTGTTCTTGGCCTTTTGCTTATACGGAGTTCGAGATTTTTTTTGTTCCTGCGCGTCGAGATTCAGTTTTCTATTTATGCACTCGGTTTCTTGTTTGTGATTGATTTGTGTGAACCGTTGATGGTCCTGACATATGATGGAGAGATGAATTCAATTGTAGATGGGGGAGAGTTAAAATGTGACGAAGATGCACTAGATAAAGGTTCGGTAAAGGCCCACCAGCGATGCTGACTCATGGCTTGACTTTCGATTAGGTTTTTGATTTGTTGCTTTCGATAATACTTATAACCACTAAATAAGTTTCAAAGTATCGGGAAATTAAACAATATTATTTTGTTAATTATTTAATAAATTTAACATAAATGAATACAATAATTAAATAATTGAATTTTTTCCTAATAATTTAAATTTGAAAAATAAAACAACCTGGTCTTACTAAGATTAGAAGACCTTAATAAAATGTAAATTAAGAATTAAAATTAAATTAATTGAGGTCATATCTTTAATAAAATAAATTATTTATAAAATCATTGTTATATTTAATATAAATTATTTAGCGAGCAGATATTTTATAAACTTACGTTTTCGTCTTGATTATGACAAAGCAGAGAACTTTTTGCGTTAAAGTTGTTGTTGTTTTATTTTTGTTTTCTATTTTTTATTAATAATACTAAATTATTAAAATTTTATGAATCGATCAAATAATTAGTATTATTTTTAATTCTTTTTGTATTATTTATAATCAAATAATTAATATTAATGATAAGCTCATCATAATTTAAAATTTTATTGTTATTTGTTTATTGAAATATATTTTAACACCATGTAATGATTTTTAAAACCAATATCAATATATAGAATTAAATACTTAATTCTTAAAACATTTTTTGAATTTTATTTAGATCTAAAGTATACTTATTAAATAAGATTGGTACTTAAAAATATTTTTGTTTTCAAAATAGTTTTATTTAACTTACAATAAAATTAGATTATAAAAATAGAAATCAAAGCTAATATTTATAATTTACATAAAGTTACGAAAACAAAAGATTAAAATAAAAAATTAACCAAACAAAATTTTTTATTAAATTTTAAAATAAAAATAAAAATAAATCCAGAAAATTAGTACTCTTACCAATCACATATTCAACATTGCTTAAATTGCAACATTTATTTAGTATTATGCATAAGAATCAAAATAATTATTAAATTCATTTTGACAAAAAAAATAATAATTATTATTAAATTCATAATTATTTGTCACAACTTCAACATCTCTTATCAGTTCTTTACTCCAAAATTACAGCTCAACAACACCAAATATAGCAAAATGAGGAAAAACAAAAAAACACAAAAACTCCTTCTCTCTACACTTTCTTCCTCCAAAATTACATCGGTCACGATCTCAATGCGATGTACCAAACATTCTTCTTACCAACGAAGTGTTGAGTGTAATTATTATATTATTAAAAAATTAAAAATTTAAGGGGTGTGATTAAATGGCAAGGATTCATCCATTGTTAACCAAAGGTCATAAGTTTGATCATTGACTTTAGATAACCTACAAACCAACAAAGAGATTAGTCATCGGTTCCGCGGTAATACTTGGATTAAGACAAAAAAAAAAAAAAATCCAAATATTGTATATATAGATTTTTTTTATTTTTCTCTTTACTCATCTAAACCATTTCTACCATTTCCGTCTCCCTTTCGTTTCCCCCAATTTATCCTTCCAAGCCCTAAACCAATAACCACACTAATCAACAAACATTCAGTCCATCTCCTCTCAAATTTCCCTCGAAAAAGCCCTCTGCTTTCACAGTCATTCAATTAGGGCATGGGAAGGATTCCTCCGGAAGCCGCGAGGCCCTCATCGGCGTCGAACTCTACCACCACGTCTACGTCGATCACCGAGACGGTTAACGGGTCCCATCAATTTAAGATCAAGGGGTATTCTTTGTCGAAAGGAAGAGGAATCGGAAAGTACAATGCTTCCGATACGTTCAACGTCGGCGGATATTCTTGGGCGATTTATTTTTATCCGGATGGCAAGAGCGTGGAGGATAATGAAGAGTACGTGTCGTTGTTCATTGCGTTGGCGAGCGAAGGGACCGATGTTAGAGCGCTTTTTGAGCTGACGCTGTTGGATCAGAGTGGGAAAGAGAGGCATAAGGTTCATAGCCATTTCGGGAGGACGCTTGAGAGTGGCCCTTATACGCTTAAGTATCGAGGCAGCATGTGGTAAAGATCGTATCTTTTGGGTTTTCCCAGTTTCTGTTTCTGTTTACTGGGTTTGGGTTTTTGATGAATTGGTTGATTGGGTGGGTTTAGGCGGTGTAACGACATAATTGGAACTTGATTTGTAATGGGTATCCGGCCTGAGTACCAAAGTGCGAGATACATGAATGGATTGATGAAAATGGGTAATGAGATGGTTTTATCCCTAAGAAGAGTTGGCAATTTGAATATAACGGTTGCGTTGGACTAAGAAACCTGTGACATTGATCTTGTCATCTATTGATAGAAGTTATGTTTCTGCTGTTGTGCCGTATATCAATTTTATTCTTGAACTTGTTGAACTTATCGTTGCTCACTGTGAAAAACAAGAATTACTTTGTTTTTCTGCCCTGTTTAAACATCGGGTACGATGGTTTTAAGCTAAGAAGCACGGAAACGGATACAGACACGCGACACAGACACGGAGACATACCAACTTCTAAAATTTGGTGGACATGGGACACGGCATATATATATATATATATTATAAAATTTAGAATTAAGAAAAAGATTCAGAATTCAAAATATGATATATATTGATTGATATGTTTCAAGACTTCCAATATCTTGATACTTCGTACATATTTTGTACTTTATAAGCCTCCTTTCAAAAAAAGCATATATATGCACTCTTTGTGGGTGTCCGTGACACGTGTTCGATACGAGGACACGGGTCCATTTTGCTATGTCTGTGCTTCTTAGGTTTTAAGCGACTATTAATAGAGGAAGCATGGTGATAACTAATTGTTAGACTCAGGCCTATATGCTTCACCACATGTTGGTCTTGTTGCAATTTGATTTACGTGGAACCTTCAACCCTTCTTTATTTTGTGACACATGTTTTTGTTCATCTCTGAAGCTTTCCCTGTTCTCATCAGCTAATTGTTAAATCTTAAAGATGTTGTGATCTGTTGCATGTTCGAGTATACCCAGTTTTTCATTCTCTGGATGTCTTATATTCTTTTTACATATTTTACTGCAGGGGTTACAAGCGGTTTTTCAAAAGAACTCTTCTGGAGATGTCGGACTACCTTAAAGATGATTGCCTCCAAGTTCACTGTAGTGTAGGAGTTGTGAGGTCACACACAGAGGGCCCCAAGACTTACTCTATTGCTGTTCCTCCATCTAACATGGGTCAACAATTTGGAGAGCTCCTGGAGAGTGGAAAGGGAAATGATGTAAATTTTGAAGTCAGTGGTGAAGTATTTCCTGCTCACAGATTAGTACTGGCTGCTCGATCACCAGTGTTTAGAGCCCAACTTTTTGGCCCAATGAGGGATCAGAATACCCAATTGATAAAAGTTGAAGACATGGAGGCACCTGTTTTTAAGGTTCTGTAGAAACTTCCTTTTTTGTCTAATTGGTTTATGGTTAGATATTGGCCAACATTTCGTTATTTATGAAATTTACATGTTTGTTTCCCAAAAAACTGATTTTAAATGTAACTTCTCATGTCTGGAGAAAAACTGTTTTCCCTCAGATGTGATACGTTGATCTGAACTAATTTTAGGTTGGGGAAGAGTTTATTTATCTTGGAGTCAGTGATGTAGTATCTTGTTACTCTCCTGGACTGCTGTTGAAGAAAGTCCTTCAGACAGTCCTTTTGGTTCCTTGTAAGTTTTTGGTGCATGCAGCTTTGGTTCTTTATATTACTGGATGGTGACAAGCCATTAGTGGAACCACAACAGTTTATGCCTGTTCTGCCGTAGTACCAGGAAAGTGCCTGTTTAAAGGAACTAATATTGTCTAAAGAGGAAACAGAACTCTGGTTCATTGCAGACTACGCAACTCTTGTTGATACTTAGAATTATACTGTTTGTTTCTGTAACACTAATTGTACTCATCAATTTAGTTTGTCAATAAAAGGAAATGATCAAAAACTATGTATTTAGCTTGCAGCATAGTGCTCTATATTTTATATTTTAAAGGATTACGAATTTTCCTTTTCATGTTCTTGAATATGTAGGTGCATTTGTAGGTGTATTTTCTGTTTGAATTCTGATTGCATTAACTCAGTGCAAGCATATGCTTCTCCTTTCCCATAGCATGGCTGATTGTTTGTTGTATAGAAACATAAGTTGCTCCTTTTAATCTTCCATTGCACCTTGCAGGCTTTACTCCACTTTATATATTGGGATTCACTACCTGATATGGAAGACCTTACTGGTTTGAACTCAAAGTGGGCCTCTACTTTGATGTCTCAGCATTTGCTTGCAGCAGCTGATAGGTATGCTTTAGACAGGCTCAGGCTACTTTGTGAATCTAACCTCTGTGAGGATGTGGCCATAAACACAGTGGCAACTACGCTAGCATTGGCAGAGCAGCACCACTGTTTCCAGTTAAAGTCTGTGTGTCTCAAGTTCATTTCCATGCCTGAAAACCTCAGAGGTTAGTTGCTTCCACAGCACACTCCATGCATTATTGGCCAATATGACTTTCCATTTGAATTAGCTGCTTGAAGATGGCAATTTCTGCATTTACATCAACTGGCCTTTCATATTTGAAGTTAAAATATGATTCCAGAGTTGACCAAAGGCTTTCTAGCTGAAGTCCTCCGAGGACCATCTATTTTTGGTCTTGCCAGGAATGGAATAGGCACTGTGTTGCACTGGTTAAAGTTCCCACATTCGTTATATAATCAGTCCTCTTTGTGCTGCTCCCTTATGAATTGCAACTGTTCATCTGTGCCTTTGGCACTGAGGCAGGGGAGTTTGTATTATTGTGTGATGTTATGCTAGGTTGGAAGATGAGGAGCCAACTACGTTTAGTAGACATAGTGTCGAATTTAGTTGGCATGGAGAGATATCAAAGGATTAGACACAATCCATCTATGTATTCTGTGCTATTTGTATTTATATGGTTTTCTAATTTGGAGCTATTGCTGAAGCTTGTTACATTTATGTTTCTTCAGCTGTAATGCAAACAGATGGTTTTGAATATTTGAAGGAAAGTTGCCCCTCTGTCCTTACCGAGCTCCTAGAGTACGTGGCTAGAGTTAGTGAGCACTCTGTAATTGTGTGTAGGCATGGGAATGAAGTTGTACTGGATGGTAGTGATGCAAATGGTAGACGTGTGAAGCAAAGGCTATGAGGAAAAGGGCTTCCAAGATTGATACCTGTAGTTAAGATGGAGGTTTTTATCTTAGGATCATTAGAAAAGGAGATTTCCACTTGTTTGTTTGTACCGTGCCAGAAGTAAATCTAGCTGTACATTCAGGTTTGATTGATGACTTGGTATGATTGTGGCCTCCCTCGTTCGTGTAGGTAGTGTTGCCTGCTTCTGTCTCTCTCTGTCTGTAATTTTCCTTCGATGCAAGATCCGCATGTGTTCCCTTGTGAGCGACATCACGTTTGAATTCTATTCTATTGAACCGACAATGAGCGGCTAATCTGGTCTTATGAACTTTCCAACGCAGTTGTATTAAGGACAAAGTTTATGTTATCATTTTTCTTTTGCATGTCACTGTCTCCTGTGAACTTTGATGGGTTGAGTTGAAAACAAATGCCCAATCAGGATCGTTGTTATTATTAGTTTATGTTGGATACACAAAACAGAATGGAGTGAATTTGAGGATAATGTAGATGTTGAACACTTTCTGTTGATGTCATCAACCTTTTTTTTGGCTCTGTGGGTATGTTTATAGCTTTATTTTGTAATATTAAAGGTAACATAGGTATAAACTTTCTTTCTTATTTTACTTATTTTAGAAAAGTACTTTTATGAGTTAAATTTATTAAAGTGATATTTTGTGATACTGTAAATACTAAAAAGAGATATTTTATCAAGCCTTTTTTTTCGAGATTTTATTATTGAAGTTGGGTCAATTGTACAGACTCTGGTCATATCTTTAATGGTCAGTCACGCTGTGAATTTTGTAACGTATTGGTCTATATTAACGAGAAAAGCAAACAAAATTATTCTGTCAAAATTTAGAAGATTCAATTAAAAAACATATTTTTTTTTGTGTTTTATCTTAATGTTAATAAATAAAATTATTTAAGTCGCAACTGAAATTTTTTAATTTTAATTGTAACAGAAGACTAAAATTTAATTACAGTTATGATAATTTTATATGAAATAGATGAAAGGTCTTGTTTTAATACTTTTAAACCATAAAATATTTATTTAGCAATTTTAAATTATAAGAATATTCTAAAAATTATGTGAAATTAGGAGGAGACTCGTAATAGAAAAAAGGTCTTATTTAAATATTTCTAATATTATAAAATATTTATTTTTGTTAAATTTTGTAAGATTGAGCCCAAATAAATTGAACACATACAAGCCTACATAAGGTTCCGTCATAAAATCAATTGGTGACAGGAGGAGTAACTCACTAGGCTTATATGCATGTTCAATGTCATTTTTTCCATATGGGACAAACTCCCACTTATTTTCCAACACACTCCCTTCACATGTAGGCTAATTTAAGGCCCAAAACGTGACAATCTATTATGTCGAGGTGGTGACAACTAACCCAAGAGTAAGTTACTGTAATACTATGTTAAATTTTGTAAGATTGAGCCCAAATAAACTAAACACATACAAGTCCAAATGAGACTCCATCTTAAAACCAATTGGTGATAGGAGGAGTAACTCATTATACTCATATGCATGTTCAATGTCATTTATTCTTTCCAAGTGGGACAAACTCCTACTTATATTCCAACAATTTTTAAAATAAATAAAATGGTTTTACTGTCGTGTCTCTTGATATATTAACCACTGAAATTATAGTAATTTCTTCGCTATTTTTGTTTCTTTTTGGTTTTATATCAAAATCTAGGTTTCCTAGTTTAAGTGTTTTCTTTTAATTTTTTTTATAGGTCATTGTTTCCTTCCTACTTGAAGGACTTGGTGGCAAAGGTATGAGTTTAATACGTACTAGTTGAAAAACAATATTGAATAGAGTGGTGCAATACTAGCGTTCAGTACTGGTATACAAAATATTGGTTATATACTCAAATTCGGAAATCTTCAAAATTTAAAGGGCCAATTTGCAAAATAAAATTTTGGAGGGACAAATTGCAAATAAAAAAATTCAAGTAACCAGTAACCTTAAATTAAACCTAACGCAGACACTCTCCTCTCCCCCAACATTTTTCGTCAACTGCCCGCATCTTCTTTTGCTTACTGCCTCACTTTATCTTTGTCTATGCTCGTTTGCAATCTACTTTGCTCAGTCTTATTACTACAGTCGTTGCTCCATTGCTCCACTCCAGTCACCATTTGCACTGCTCTGCTTAGGCTCTCAGCCGCACCACTTATCTTTTGCATCGCAGCCAATACTTCGCAGTTCTCACAGTCACAGGCCATTGCCCAACACCCTAGACATAACTTATTGTCTTCCTCTGCCTTCGTCCTCCACCATCCTAATTTCCTCAAGGTTGTCAAATATCAACCGTGTGTTATACTGTTGTGTTGCGACTATTGTTGATGTGAGCAGGAGTAAGGATCTTGAGAAGATGGAGAACTCCGAGCCTATTGAGGGAGAGTTTAATGGAATTGAGCTCAAACTAATCCATTTAACTCAAATCCTTGGACCGGATACTCTTGGAGCTTGAAGACACGAAGACTTGGGCCAATTAATGCTTCATCACTTAAGCCCAAGAAGATATCAAACCTATTTATTTAATTTTTAGACTTCGTTTTATTTTGGGCTTCTATGTATTTTAGCCTAACCTTTTATTATTTGACTATGTATAAATACTTATGTTTTAGGGTTTTACAATTTTCAGATCATTGTTTTGAGTGTCGTCGGCTTTAGAGAGAACATTATTATCTTGTTTTTGTTACTTTTCGAGCCATCTTTCACTTATCAATTGTTTTCGCAGTTGTGGCGTGTCGATTGTTTGTCTCTGGGTTTTATTTTGATCATCTGGATTGCTTGAAACAAGTTTCCGAGAGGTGTCGTAGAAATCAAACCATGCGTATCCTTTATTTTTTTGTTTGTTGAATTCCCATTACCTATCCTTTTTAATTCCTCTAGGTCGAAACCCCATAAAACAAAAATACCCATTGAAACATCTTCACATAGTCGTAATCTTTCTGCGGTGCGCGTCAATTTTGGTATCAGAGCTTGGTTTGGAGGAGGATTCTTATTCAACTCCATCAAATTTCAAGAAACCACCGCCCATCGCCATCCAATTGTTGTCGGATCATCAACTCAGGTGTGAATTCACTTTTGGACTAGGATTTCAATTTTCTTCTTGTTGTTTTTTTAGTTAGAGTTTTCAATTATTTGTTGAAAACTTTACTTTCAGTTTATATTTATAAAAAAAAGAGTTCAGAAAAAAAAGGTTCAAAAAAAGAGGGTCAGAAAAAAGGCCAAAAAAAGGGGCCAGAAAAAAAAGTCAGAAAAAAGCAAAAAATAAGTAAAAAAAAGTTCAGGAAAAAAAAGAAAAAAGCTGAAAAAAATCTGAAAAGGGAGAGAGTCGGTTCCCCAAAAGAAGAAGGAGGGGAGAGGGGGGAAAAAGTCAAAAAAAAAAGTCAACAGAAAAAAGTCAACAGAAAAAAGTAAAAAAAAATCGAATTTTTTTTGATCTATCATATTTGTTATTTGGTTGGGGTTTATTGTTCTTGTTACTCGAGCTACAGTTGGGAACAATGATTGGATGAAGCCGTGGTTCTGATTATAACTTGGATTTCAAAGAACTTTGAGTGGTAAAAGGTAGGAGTGTGTGAGCTTATTTGAGGGAGTCATTGTCGTGACTTAAACATGAGGGGAGTGTCAAATTCTTGAGTGAAACACGTGAGGGAGTGTGTGAGGTTGTTTATCACTAACTTTGTTTTGCAGGTATATCATTTTATTTACAATGTCAC
>JANKOE010000004.1:18051652-18070891 GCA_026284465.1 Erythroxylum citrifolium
AAGTCAAAAAACTAAAGTACATATGTAATGTAACATTGTTCTAACAACACCAGCTTAACAATATTATGAAAAAAAAATTATGAAAAAAAAATTTTATTAAACATTCTCCGACCGTTTATTTCGGTCGGTATATTAATACCGACACGAAATTTCGGTCGTTAATCCAGTCTGTATTTACCGACCGAATAATTCGGTCGGTAGTTTTACCTACGGGACAATTACCGACCGAATGCTTGGGGCACCAAATACCGTCGGTATTTGTGTTTACCGACCGAAATCAATGTTTTACCGACGGATAATTCGGTCGGTGATCAGCTAATTTCTTGTAGTGTAAGTTAAGTGAGTTCATAACCATTTCTTATTCTAATGTAATCTATAAGGTCATTTCCAAAATCCTGGCTAATATGATAAGGAATTGTCTTAGTAAGATTATTGATCTAGCTCATAATGTTTTTGTAAAGGGTATAATTACAGGTGGGAACATCATGCTTTGTTAGGAATCGCTTAAAGAGTATATTTCCAATACCTCTATCAAAAGCTGTACTTTGAAGGTGGACCTAGCTAAGGCCTAGGACTCTAGCTAAAAGTTTATTAACAAGATACTCCAAGTAGCTAGATTTCTAACTATATTTAGGGATTGGATAGTGGAATGTATCACCACTCCTTCCTTTGTCATCCTATTTAATAGAGAGCCAATAAGCATTTTAAAACTGGTTAAGGAGTCAGATATCCACTATCCCTTTATCTATTTATTCTTGGCTTGGTTGTGTTGTTAAGTTTCATTACAAGGAATATTTCAAAGAGTCCAGATTTGAAGTACCACTACAGATGTAAAGGTATCAAAGCTTTCCACCTAGCTTATGCTAATGATGTTTTACTTTTTAGCAAAGCTAATAAGGCTTCTATTAATCTCCTTTTATATTCATCGGAGAACTTTAAAGATACCTCTGGTTTAAATTGTAACCATGCTAAGACCTACTTCTATCTCTTAGTCAATGTTAACACTAAAGTAGCTACTAAGGCAATGGAAATGAGAATAAGTCAAGTTGAATTGCCTATTAAGTATCTATGTGTTCCAATATCACAATAGAAAATCAATGAAGTGGATTGTATACCTCTGATGTATTCCTTTAATAGAAGAATTAATTATTATTATAACAAGTTTCCAAATTATAGAAGAAGACTTCAAGTGGTCATTTCTATTCTAAACAACCTGACAACTTATTGGCTTAACCACCTAGCTCTTCCCCATAACATTTTAAAAGCTATTTATAGGAAACTAAAGGACTTCTTATGGAAGGGCACTAACAGCCAACATAAAAGTCCTAAAGTGAAATAGACAAAGGTATGCTCACCAAAGGAAATAGGAGGGTCAGGAATAATTTCTGCCAAAATGTTGAACAAAATTATGATGGCTAAGAGGTTATGGAGCCTTTGTAAAAATAAAAAGTAGTTATGGGTTGAATGGGTACACACAGTCCATATAAGAGGGAACAACATATGGTGCGTATAACCAAACTAAAGCAACTAGGCAGTGAATGGAGAGATTGATTACTCACAAGGTAGGAGATGGAAACACCACATCCTTATGGATTGATAACTGACTCAACAGAGTACACTTTTATAGGTTGAGGGCATCTAACACTTGAAACTTGCAATTCCTTTAAGCTCTAAGGTGAAAAGGCTCATAAGTAATAACCAATAGAAATGGCCTTACCACTATAATAAAGGAATTGGAACAATCATCAATTACTCCCCTTCATATCAACCAAACTACACTAGAAAAGATATAATACAATGGACATCATACAGTACAATGGAGTTCTTCACAAAGGCGTGCAAGAAATTCCTACAACATGAAGGAAATCTCAGGGTGTAGTGGAATAAAGTGTTGTGGGATTAGGATATTAATCCAAACCATATGCTTCTACTTTGGTTAGGGATAGCAGGAAGACTAGAAGCTAAAGACATGATCAAATTTGAAATCTCATCTAGAACTTATGCCCTATGTCATCTACATATTAAGACCATAGACCACCTAGTGGTTGGTTGCTTTCACTCCAATTGTATATAAATGAAGATTAGAGCTTTGTTAAATGTTTAGTGGGATGCTTCAAACTGGAATGAAGTTATGGAAAGGCTGCCAGGGTTATGATGGCTAACAAAGTATAATACAAAGTAATAAAGAACAGTTTTGCATCATTGGTATACTACTTGTGGTAGGAAATGAATGTAAGAACCTTTCATAAAGAAGCCAAAACACAGGCGATAGTCTTACCAAAATATAGTCTTATATTGCAAAGATGAGCATTATTGCCATGGGGCTAGCTTATAGAATATCATACTGTATGAAGGAGAGATCGATGTTGAACTAGAAAACTAAATGAGTAGTATGCCTAGTAAGGATCTCTACATTGCTTGATAGGATAGTGTACTACTAGTATAAGCTAAAGTATTATAGATTATAGAAACTAGTTTGGTTAGAGAGTGCCAGCTAGATGATTTTACATAGTGTACTTATTTTGTACCTTATCTTTTTATCAATAAAATGCTTTTAACTTTCGAAAAAAAGGTAATGCAAATCAATTTAATTTTTAAGCTTAAGCTTTAGTTCCCCACTGTTAACAATTTACCCACTTGATGATCATTTATGTATCTTAATTAACTTCATACTCTTATTCATCAATAATAAAATTATGTGTAGTGCATGATGTTCTCTTGGTTGAATAACACCATTAACTAGAAAAAGAATGTTTAAATTCATAATAATGTTGTATAAAAGCTTTAGACAATATTAATAACCAAATGGATAAACCAAAATCCATCACTTTTACTACTTTGTTTTAGAAGCATTCAGGGTAGATGCTTAAACACTAAATTTCATTATTAAATATGGATATCTGTTTAAGCTATAATTTTTATTCTTTTTAAAACTTTCATTACTTCAAAGCAATTAATTTATGTGCAAACTTTTTATTATTGGTTTAGATTATTATCTGTATAATGTTTATGGAATCCCCATCGTTAACTAATACAACATTCAACTCAAATGCTTAGAGTGTGATTTGCTATTGTGGGTTAAATGTCCCATTAAAGATTTCAAGGAGTGATCATAATTTAGGAAGGAGATTTCATAAATGGCCTAATTATCTAACGAATGAGTTTTTATTTGTTTGTGATTTGAAGAATCTTGTGTATATGTAAATTGGCTGAACTAATTTTTTTATAGATTCGAATATGTAAAATTTTCAAATAATATGAAATCAAATTTATTGATAGAGTTGTTAAAGTGATTTATAAATTAAAGAAAGATGTAGTTATATTGAATAAGGAAGTTGATACAAGGACAATTGAATTTTATTATCATTTTGAACAAAATAAAACTAAGAAAGAGAACTAAGGAGATTAAGGAACAAATAAGCTCATCAAAGAAGACATTGATCTATTTAAGAAAGAGAAAGAATACTTGAATTTTATATTAATGAATTTCATAATAAGGTTTGTTGTGCTTTTAATGGATATTATTTTCATCTATTTTATAGGGAAATGCTTCCAAATTCATGTTAAAATTTTTATATAATTGATACTTATTACTGAATTTAATGTAAATGCTAAAATCAAATCCATTTATGTAAGATGAAGCTAAATAGATGTATCAAAAGAAAATTGCAAATTAAAAAGTAAAAGAAAATACAAATTATAAGTTATCAAAATAAAATGGTAATGTTAAGTAATTTTGTTTGGCATATTGTCACTTAGATATATATTGTCGAGCCAAAATGAATAGATATTTAAATTCATAGGACACGTTAGCATTGCCTTAAACAAGCGTTTCTAGTAACCTTAAAAGTATGACAACTGCTTATTTGTGAAAAGATATATGAATGGGAATTAATTTAATTATACCAAAATGTATGTCAAAAAATAGTTTTTCATCATATAAAAGTCAGTAGTTAAATGTATATGTAATCACATTTATTGTGATTGATTATACACCATATTACATCCTTTATATGCACTGTAATGAGAAACTTACTCATTTGATCAATGTGCACTTCTTGCCAATGATGTTTTCCTTTCCTTTTCTTTTGTTTGTAATTATTATGAACTAATGCTTGGTTTTCCTTTGAACCTTACCCCCTTAATTTAAAGGATAACTTGGATATATGAAGATTAACATATCTAAATTTACTTTTGGTGATATATATAGAGCTACTAACCTATCAACATCCATGTAATTAGTTAATTATGTAAACTTGCTAATGGTTTCATGAATAAATACAGTCATAAATACATAGTACAGTAGTAAGGCAAGATAGAAATGGCATATTTCAAAGTTACTCGTAACATTGCTAGATGTTTCAATAAGTAGTATAGGGCTTATTTGCTGCATTTTCTTCGGTTATAACCATAACTGTCATATCTTTTACATTGTCACACCCAACCCTTCCTAGTGTATTTCTCACTATTTTATTGATCCTTTCCATTTATTCTTACTATTTTGGGTCTCTCTAACATAAATCTTTTAACAGTGTGTGTATTTGTTCATAATCAATTCTTGGCCAGAAAATCGCAACCCTTATAGGCACCATCTATGTAGTAAATGCTCACACTCACTAAAGAACTTAACCTTCTCATAGTAATTATTTACAAATGTTTCCATCCTTTACTTATAATGATGGATAACACTTATATGGCATGTTGATAAAAGTAGCCATATGGATTCTATATCATGCAACTACATATTTTTTCACTACCAATCCTAACATAATTCTTTCCATCCCCTTTTGAAACTTCATTGCATTGCTTCCCCCATCTCCATTCCAAATTATTATTCATTATATTGCATCTTTTTTCTTTTATAATTTCTTCTCAATTGTTTGTGTAATGTCTATC
The DNA here is from genome assembly GCA_026284465.1 of Erythroxylum citrifolium. Lineage (NCBI taxonomy): Eukaryota > Viridiplantae > Streptophyta > Magnoliopsida > Malpighiales > Erythroxylaceae > Erythroxylum > Erythroxylum citrifolium. The sequence continues at coordinate 18,056,549 of JANKOE010000004.1, forward strand.
TTGTATAGATTGATTTTGTTTACATGTAGCAAAGAAATTTCTTGATTCCTTGACAATTATAACTCCATTATGGATGTATGATTTTTAACTTTCAATTAGTTTACATTCCCTTACAGCATGGAATATTCATTAACAAAGTCTCTTGCCCTCTTCTTTATCAATCTTCTCTTCGTTGCTTTACACATATTAAAGTTAATAAATATATTCAACTTCTCTTTACATTCCTTAATTATTTTAGTTGTAAATATACTAGGCTTTTAAAGAAATTTATCCTTAAAGTATCTCATCAAGAGTTTAATAAACATTAGTTTTGGTTTGTTAGTTGTGAAACAACTGCAATCAGGTTTGTATATCTTCACTTTGAAACACTTATAATTCTTGTCATATCCAACATATAACTCCCATTGGCATCCCTCAATACAACCAACCCTAATCCTATTGCTTTCACTCTTTTTCCACCTAATATTGAATCTTATTTAAACTACATAAGTCATAACAACATCTTTAAGCTCTTATGCATTTTCAAATTCCATGTGCAATATCCACAATGGTTCTACACTAGTTGGTTTATGCCTAATAGTTGTACTTGGTCTTTATAACGGTTCACTAGGCCACTCTCCACTTGGATTTTCATTACTATCAATAAAACTTCCATAATCAGTGGAATATTTTTCAAATAATTAATGGTCATCTAGAATATGTACTTAGATTTAAATTCTACATGGTCACATCATTAAATAGTGGGCCATAAGCTTAATAAATACAACATACCTTACTCCTAATACGTGAAACTCTAACCCTTTAAAAATAGTATGCAAGCAAAATTCTTCTATAAGTGAGGTAAACTTTGAGAGATAAAAATCAATTCACATAATTAATAATTATTTAGCAATATCTAAGGAATAAAATTTTGAATTTATGCAGAGATGTTCCCAAAAGACTGATAACAAATAATGTTAAAATGTAATCATAAAATTAAAATTTTAACTATTAAAATTTTCAATAAATTACTTTTTGTTGATACTTAACTAAAATATAGCTTGCACCAATACCATCAAGGTAAAAATAAGTTGAGTAGAGCTATTATTACCATTTTGTGACATAGAGGATTAATGGAACAATTTGGTTAGTCAAACTTAATTCCCTTAAATTGGCATGAAAAGAACTAGCTAGGTAAATTGTAAAATTAGTAAGTGTTGAATCCAACAAATATATTCATATTTTAATCACAATTGAAATATATATAGTAATGTGTAGGGTTAACAGGAGGAGGCCCCGACAAAAGCTTTACACCTTCTTAGACGATTAATGAAATTTTATATGGACAAACAGAGGGACCTACATATGATTTTCATTGACTTATAAAAGACTTATAATAGGGTACCTAATGAAGTTATGTAGAGGTATTTAAAAGCTAAAGGAGTTTCATAACCCATATATGGGTTGTTAGAGATATGTACCAAGGTGTTAAGACTAAAGTAAAGATGACAAAAGGATGTATAGCGAATTTTTTGTCAATATCATACTACACTAAGGATCCTTGTTGAGCCCTTTCTTGTTTGCAAAAGTTATGGATGAACTCACCAAGAATATCCAAGGGGATGCGTCTTAGTGTATATTATTTTATTGATGACACTGTTTAGTAGATGAAACAAAAGATGGTGTTAATGTTAAGATAGAACTTTAGGGGGATACATTAGAGTTGAAGGAATTTAAATTGAGCAGGAATAAGACTGAATACTTAGAGTGTAATTTTTTTGGTTACAGGGTTGCATGCAATGCAGAGATAAAGATTGGTTTAGAATTTATTCTACAAAAATATTATTTTAAGTACCTTTGATCCATCATAGAAAGTAATGGCCAAATATATAACGATATAGTTCACCATATCAAAATTTGGATGGCTTAAATGGAGAGATGCATCCAGAGTTTTATGTGATAAGAAGATATCACTTAAGTTAAAAGGTAAATTATACCATTTAGCAATTAGGTTGACCATACTCTATGGGGTAGAATATTAGCCTATCAAATAAATGCATAGTTATAAGTTAATGGTGGTGGAGATGAGGATGCTTCGTTGAAAGTGCAACCTCATAAAAAAAAGATAAAGTTAGGAATATAGGGGTAATAGACAAGTTAAGGATGGCTAATATTAATTGTAAATTAAAGAAAACAAGGTTTAGGTGGTTCAAACATATTAGGAGGAGACATCCTAACGCCACAGTAAGAAGATGCAAGAAGATTATACTTAAAGACTATAAGAGAAGAAAAGGAAGACCTAAGAAGAATTTGGGGAAGGTGATCAGGTAGGATATAGTCCTACTAGAGCTTACAAAAGACTTGACCCTCAATAGAAAACTTTAGTAAATTAGGATACATGTAGAAGATCTTACTTAGAGAGGTCCTTCTATTTTCACATGCCTTTTGAACCTTTTTCTTTGGTTTTTGTGTTTAGTGTTTAACCTAAATGTAGTACTTTCCCCTTTAGTTATTTTATTTATTTATTCCATTTTTTATTTTTCTCTTACAATTTCTTTCTTATTTTATTTACTTATTTTTTTTCTTTCTCGTCTGCTTATTTATTTATTTAATTTAATCTTTATTTTTATTTTTATTTTTATTTATACAGTTATTTATTTTGTATATGGCTATTTTTTTCAAATCGTTTTCAAAAACCTTTTTTTTCCTTTAGGTCTATCTGAAACAATTTATTTACTAGTGAGGGCGAAGTTGCGTACTTGGGGACGTCCCTAGACCACGCATCTTAACGAAATTTTTACTGGGATTTTCTTGTTATTATTCTTAATGAGTAGGGTTGAACCCATATAGAATGGTATAACTTATCTCCTTTGCCAAGTTAACAAAACAAAATAAAAGAGAGGGATTCTAAGATAAAAATTGAAATTGCTTAAAAAGCAAAAAAAGAAGAAGAAAACAAATCAAGAATTTAATTTAATGAAATCAAATGACAATAAACATCTAGTCTAAGGTGTAATCTCAGTTTTTGATTTTTTGAATTGATCATTAATGAAAAGATAAATCTTTATATTCCTTAATAAACTAATTATGGTTGTTAACAAGCTTAAAACTCTTTGATTAATTCTCTTATCAATAGATAACCATGAATAAGCTCTTAGAATTTAATCTATTACTAGTATTAAAAACTAGAGAGACCACTAATTCTAATCAATAAACACACAAGCTCAATTTATTTAAACTAGATTATATATCCATATAATATGATTAAAATATCCTATATTGAATAATGTTGTTTCACTACTAATCATTAGAACAATTAAAAAATTATGAATTTAATCATTCAAATTAGAAATATATTATTTTGATAATTAAACAATATGCCTTTTTGTATCAATCAAACAAAATAATAAATTTCATAATCTTGAAATATATAAATACTAAACAATAAAGTAAAGAAGAAAAAATATATCTCAAAATTCTTAACGTATCAAACTTTAATTAATCTTTGGCTGAAAAAAGAGGGTATTTAGTTATACATGGTTCTCAATGACAATATAAAAGGAAAAAATAAATAACTATCCCAAAAATATAGAAAAAACTGAAAATGACTAAGCTGAGGGGGAGATGGGATGGTTGCCTCCTGCACCTCTTTCTTATAAATGAATCCCAAAACTATATCTAATATTTTTTAAAAAAAGGGATAAAAGATACAATCGAGACTAAATCTAAAGGATCCCACTTCCATTGGGATTATCATACCAAAATAAGTCATACCTAATCAAAACTCATATATAAAGCAAAACAGAGGCAATAATAACTATGGCTTGTTGACTTTAGAAGAGGCTCATCCATTTAATCATGTTTATTTTTTCGAGTAGTTATATTGCCTAGGGCATGTGCATGCTTTAGTTAAGAAGGGTCAAGTTCAATGATGTGAAAATAAGACCTGGGCATGTCATATTCAAATGTGACTTCTGGATGCTTCATCCCTTTTTTCAAATGTTGCTTCTATAAAGTGTGCTCATGCTCTATTAAGAATGTTCTTTATTTGTAAAACAAAATAGAGTAATGTAAGTTGTAAAAATACAAAGAAAATCATAATTTAAATAAAAGAAATTTTCTAAAAGGAAAAATATTGGGTTGCCTCCCAATTAACACCTTTCTTTAACGTTTTTGGATATAAATTATAGCTCATTGCATCTCATTATTTGGGAATTCGAAGATAATTTCTTTAGCAATATACACCTAAAAGCCTAATAAAAAGGTTCGAGATGATGAACATTCACCTTAAAAGACTTAGCGATGCTTAGACTTTAACTATATCATAAGGAAACATGTTAGTAACAATAAAGGGTCCCACCCATCTATAGCATAATTTACCATGAAATATTTTCAAATGAGAGGGAATACGTCGATTTTTTTTGACTAATTAAAAAGTGTTTTCTAAAAATTCTTTGATCATAAAAAGATCTTATCTTTTTTTTAGTGAGTTTTAGAACTCTCATAGGTACTGTTACGATTTTCCTCTAACTCCTACAATTGTAATTTTCGTTGCTCACTAGCCTTATCTAGTCTCATATTGTATTGCCTGACAATCTAATATATCCTATGTTCCAATTATATTGGAAGATGACGTAATTTACCAAAAACTAAACGGTAAGGAGACATATCGATATGAGTTTTATAAGTTGTATGGTAGGCACATAATACATCATCAAGATGCTGGCTCAAAGTCTTCCTAATCAATTAATAGTCTTTTAAAGAATGGATTTAATCTCCTATTGGACACCTTAGCTTGTCTACTAGTTTGTGGATGACATATAGTACAAATATGGTGAGTGATATTGTGTCCTTTTAGTAACGCCTCTACCACTTTATCGCAGAAATGCTTCTATCATCACAAATTATAACTCTTAGTGTTCCAAATGTCATGAAAATGTTAGTCTTAAGTAAATCTACAACCATTGTAGAATCATTGGTGCAGGTAACTTTTATTTTCACCTATTTTAAAATATGATCCATTGCAAGAAGTATATAAATATTGCCATGAATGGACCATAAAAGGAATACCCCATATATCAAAGTCTCAAAAATAAGAATGAGGTTAAGTGGTATTTGATCTCTATGTCCTAAGTTATAATTTTTTGGCAATGTTCACTAGTTTTACAAAATATGTATGAATAATGAAACAAAGTAGGCCAAAATAATCCATACTCTAATAACTTATAAGTTATTCTTTTAAGAAAAAAGTATCCCCCATATGTATATGAATGATAAAATTTTAAAATTAAGGGGATTTCATGTTAAGAGACACTTTAAATGATTTGGTCAGAACAAAATACATAGTATTTAGCATCACTCTTTATTTTATCCATTTTACCTTTAGATAGATCACATAGTGGTGATTTAGTAACCTCTTATTTGACTATATCAACATATTAGATATAATTTATTGAACAAAAAAGAGATGCTCAATTAGAAAATTGTCATTCAATGGTGATGTGCTTTACTTGTGGCCAATTTGTTAAGAAAGTCGACAACAGTTTTTTTTGCACCTTTTCGCATATTTTCAAATCAAAATATTTTTTAAAAAGTGTCCATTGAATGAGTGTTAGCTTTGGCTTTTTATTAGAGAGTAGCTACTTGAGAGTTGCATAGTTAAAATAAACAATTACTTTAGTGGGAAGTAAATATGGACAAAACTTTTCTAAAGAAAAAATAATAGCTAGAAGTACTTTCCTTATGGAAATGTAGTTACTTTGTGTACTATCAAGTGTTTTTAAAGCCTAATAGATAATATGAGAAGCAATTCTAACTTTTTATTGAATAATAGCACCAATAACAAAGTTACTTGCATCACACATAATTGTAAAAGGAACATTCCAAATTATTGGCTGAATTATATTTGTGAAAGTTGGTAAGTCCTTCGTCTTGTCAAATACTACTTTATAACCCTTGTCAAACTCAAATGCCAATTCATTTGTAATAATCTACATAGGGGTTAAGTAATCTTAGAAAATGCTTTGATAAAGTGTCGATATAATCTTGCATGACTAAGAAAAGAACGAACTTCTCATACACTTGTGAGGTAAGGTAAGGATTTAAACACATCTATCTTTTCTTTATCTACTCCTATCCCCCTTGAGGACACAATTTGGCCTAATAATTGCATTAATAAATTATATAGTGACATTTTTCATAATTAAGAACAAAGCTTTTCTCTATACATCTTTCAAGCACCTTATTTAGAATAGCCCCATATTTGTAAAAAGAAATATCATCGACAATGTAATCATGTATATATACTTCAATGAATTGCTCAATATAATTCAAAAAGATACTTACCATATATCTTTAGAGGGTGCATTGTAAAGTCCAAATAGCATTTGCTAATAGGTAAAAATACCAAATAGGTATGTGAAGATGGTTTTCTCTTATTCTTTAGACATAATTGGGATTTGATAAAAACCTAAATAACCATTAAGAAAACAGAAAAGACAATGATTAGCCAAATGTTCCAACATTTGATCTATAAACAAAATTGGAAAAAGATCTTTTCAAGCTGTAGCATTTAACTTCTTATAATCTGTACAAACTCGCTATCAGTTTTGAACACGAGTGGGAGCTAACTTACCATTAAGATCGTTGATCAAAGTTATACTTATTTTCTTCGAAACAATGTGAACATAACTTAAGTATTTGTTATCAAGGATTAGATAGATCATACATGCATCAAGAAGTTTCAAAATCTCCTTTTCCACCACTTTTGCCATAGGTGGATTTAATCTATTGAGTGTCTTTTGAAGGTTTGCAGCTTTCTTCCATCAACATTCTATGCATACAAGTAGATGGACTTCATCTTTTAATATCAACTATAGTCCAATTGATGGCCTCCTTAAAATCTTTAAGCACACATTAACTTTTCTAAAGTTGTGAGTTTATTAGAGATTATCACCAAAAGGTTTTCACTTTCTCTTAAAAACATATACTTTAAGTGACTATATAAGGGTTACAATTCTAATTTTGGTGCCTATAAGATAGAAGGAAAGTTTTTTTCATGAGATTATGGTAATTTAATATTCGCAACATCATACATTATGTTTTCAAATGATTCTAGCCCAAAGACTGCATCTTTGAATATCAAAACCAATGACAAAATCTTTCTCAAAATTCTACAATTTTTTTATTGTGGTTATTTCCAAGTGTGACCTTTAGAGTGTCCTTATCATCTAACATAAACAATTCCCGCACTAAAGGATCAATAACATCTACAACAGAGATAGGTCACACATCACTAAGGTGTCTCGTGGCATCATAAATATTAAATTTAATGATTTCTCCGTCAACTTTCATAGTGAGTGCACTAGTACACACATCAATCTTTGTTTTGGTTGTCTTGAGAAATGGTATATCTAGCAAAACAAATGTAGAGTTAATTGTCTTTTTGCTTATCAAGCACATAACAATTAATAGGAAAAATAAACTCATTAACCTGTATTAAAACATACACTAAGACTCCTATAAGGTAGACAATAGATCTATTGACAATTTAGATGATCACACCCGTCTCTTTTAATAGACTGACATTAAAGATTGATAAATAGGTGAAGGCATGACATTAATTAAAGCACCCAAAGCATATATAACTTTTTTAATTCCAATATTGCCAATCATACATATGATAGTGAATATACTTGGGTTTTTGCACTTAAAGGGTTTTTCCTTTGGAGAATAGTTAACACATTCTCCCCTATACTTACATTTTCTTTACCTTTTAATTTACCTTTATCAATTCATAATTCTTTATGAAATTTTGCAAAGCGGGGTACTTGTTTTATTGCATTAAGTGAGGGAATGTTTACTTTTACCTTATAAAAGGATTTAAGAATTTTCTTCTCCTTCTTCTCTTTCTTAAATTTGACAAATCTTTTAGGGAAGGGTGGTTTAAATCACCAATAGTCTCAGTTGTTATCACCTTGGACTAATCAAATTGTCATTGGGGAGTTATCACTTCTTTTCCTATCTCCTTTTTTAAGGCATGATCATAGGTTATTTATGGACCTCTTCTGGTTTCCTTCAACTCTTTCCTACCCTGCAGGGTGGATGCACTTGCATTTTGTTTTGAATTGATGATAAGTTGCGAAGGTAACTTACTTTGATTCTCTAATATACTAATTGGTGATGCTAGTTGATTAATTTGGTTTTCCAAATTTTAGATGCTTGATATGATCTCCTAGTGAAATTGTTGTGAGTCAATAACGAATGGTTTAACCATATCTTCAACATACATGCCTAACTTTGAGGTGGGCTATTATGGTAAACCTATTGGTCAGTTTTGAAAATGTTAAAAATTCAGTGGCCTGGGTTCATAACTGTAAGTTAAGATGATCCCTCCATTATGATTTATAATTGTTGAAGGATCAAATTTCTTTTATAATGGACCTAAAGATCCCCAACCACGTTGGCATACTCTTGAGTATCATCTTGAAGTGTTGGCCTACGTTAGTTGGGTTGTTAGGAGCGGTATAAATCCCATAAGCGTTGACTTGTTACATCTTTCCCTAGCAATCTATTGAACAAGAAAAGCTAAATTAGAAAATTATTATTCAAGATTAGACACATTTATCTTATTTATTCTTCTTAAAGATGAGTTTTGTTTAAAGTTAAGTTGTTGAGAATTGGCAGCCATGGTGGAGATTCTCTAGTGACTTAAGGAGTTTTATTCATTATGGCACCTCCACTAATTACATCAATCATCCTTCTTCCCATTGGTAATAATCTTTCATAGAAGTATTGAATGAAGAGTAATTTAGAAATCCCATGTTTAGGGTAGCTTTCATGTAATTGCTTGAATCTTTCTTAATATTCATGAGAAGAATTTGTTAAGGAAAATTTTCACCATATCTGTCCATGTAGCAATTGACTAAGGAGGTACATAAAATAACCAATCATTAGCTCTATCACCTAATGAGGATGGCAAAGTACGTATCATGATTTGCCCCTTAGACACGCCTTGCATTTTTAGACTTCAGCATACCATATCAAATTCCTTTAGGTACTTGTGAGGATCTTAATTCTCAAGGCCACAAAAGATAAGTAATAAATGAAAATGATTAGACTTAAGCTCAAAATCTAGATTCAAGTTTTGATATTTGATACACAGAGGTCATTTAGTCAAATTTGGTGCTACCAATTCTCTCAAGGTTTTCTGTTGATTACCACAGTTGCTTTAACTTTGGAATCACTGTTGATCATGTCAAATCACGGTAATTCTAATATGGGAGATGAAGATGCTTGTTTATCACGTAATTTGTTTTCCTTCATTGATCTCCTAACTGTTTTCTCAATCTTAAGATTATATTAAAGTTCACCTATATAAGAATTTTAAGGTACAAAAGAAATGAATTCGCTTTGACACCAATCTGTAGCAATGATATGAAAATTTGGTGGGTGTCAAATCCAGAAATATAATCCTAATCTAATCACAAATATATTGTGAATAATGATGAGTGAAGTCGAATCCATAGAGACTAGTAAAGCTTATCTCCTTTACTAAACTAACAAAACAAAATAAAGGAGGAGAGATTTTAAAACAAAAATTGAAATAGATTAAAAGAAAAAAAAAGAATATATTAAGAATACAATTTAATAAAATCAAATGACAACAAACATTTAGTCTAAGGTATAATTTCATTTTTTTTTATTCTTTCAATAGAACATTGATGCAAAGATAAACTCTTCTTTTCCTTAATAAACTAGTTATAATTATTATTAAGCTCTAATAACCTATCTATCCATACCTTCTTGTTAACTTAAAAAGCTTTTTGATTAATTCTCTTATCAACAAATAACCATTAAAGGGCTCTTAGGATATAATCTATTGACAACATCAAAAACTATAAATGCCACCAATTCTATAAAACAAACACCAAAGTGCAATTTATTTAGACTATAATATATATCCACATAACATGAGTATAATATCTTATATTGAATCCTGTTATTTCACAACTAGTGATTAGAACAATCAAATAATTATATATTTAAGTTATTTTGATGATTGAACAATATGCCTTTTATACCAATCAAATAAATAATTTTTAATAATCTTCTAAGAGATATAAATACTAAACAACAAAAGACTTAAGAAGAACAATTAGATCTCACAATTCTTAAAAAAATCAAACTTCAATTAACCATTGGCTAGAAAGAGAGAAATTAGTGTAAAATGGTTCTCAAATACAACATATGAGAAAAAGGACTATCTCGAGAATATAGAAAAACAAAAAATGAACCAAGAAGAAAGGGAGATAGGACAGTTGCCTCCTGCATCTCTTTCTTATAAATAAACCCTAAACATTGTCTAGTCTTCCTAAAAATAAAGGATAAAATCTAAGATTAAGACTAATCTAAAGGATCCCATTTCCATTGGGATTATCCTACCAAAATAAGTCATACCTAATTAAAACTCCTTAATAGAGAAAAGCAGGGGAAGAAACTAGGGCATGTTAACTTTAGAATGGTCTCATCTATTTAATCATTTTTTTTGTAGAGCAGCCATATCGGCTAAGGTGTGGGCATACCTTATGCTTAGACCTCTTTTAGAACTTTTCTTCTTCATGCTTTCATTCTTTTTCAAAATTTGCATCTTTGTTCTTCTTTGCTAAATTGCCACTTTTAATCATATTTTGATCCAAATCGCTAATCTACTCCATAAAATAAAAAAGATATAATTCTAACTCATTGTCACAAGTACTTTATCAATAAAAACATAGAAAATTAATAAGAAATATATGTATATTATGTATACTAATTAATCAAATTTAGTGTATACAAACACTTAGCTAATCAAATATAGAAGAAAAACAATCTACAACTTTAAAAAAATAGCTTATATAAAAGGTTTCTATTAAAAACTTTAGGGTGACAAAGTAAAGTATTTTTAAAGTGTATTGACAAAACATGCAAAATAAAGCCAAAGTTGGACAAAACGACTCAATTTCTACAAAAGGACCTCAAATGAATATGGAAAAGAGATCATAACAAACAAGGCATCGATCACATAATCAAGGAAAGATTCTTACTCAACAATTTTTTAAAACCCTTTTCTCCTAAACTACTGATGCTTAATTTTCCTCCTAATGTAGATGCAAGTCAACAGTGAGGGTTGGTCCTTAAATATAAAATGGATATGTGGTAGGCAAGAGGGATCGACGTCAATGGCGATAAAGACAGAAGGTTGATAAACAACTAAAATAACAACAGATGGGAAGAGATGTTAGCAATTATGAAATTTTGATTTGGGAATTTGGGATTTAGACCTTAATTCTTAGTTATGTTTATATAGTAAGACCCACTAGTGCCATTTGAGCTCTATATTGGAAATGATAGGACTTGCTAAAAGCAAAAGTTAGGAATAAAGTTAGGTTAACAGATAATTAACAGAAACTTGATGAGATTAAATGTTTCATTATTAAATTTAATAGGTATTTAAAACGTTATGATTTTTTGTTAAACACTCCTAAACATTAAGGTCCAACTTAAATTTTGTTAATAACCTCATGGTTAAAAAAATTAAGCTTATTGTCTTAATAAACTTTACAGACTTGTTGAATATGAATCTCTATAGTCAATATAAACTTGATTCAAGCTCGAACTAATACAAAAATGAATTTAAGTTAAGACTTTAATTTAAAACTTATTTTAATTTGAACTCAGAGCTGTATTTTTAGACTTGTTAAAGACTTCAATTATAACTTTACTTGATGTTATATAATATGAGATATTTCATAAAATATCTTTTATAGTATTTTTTAATCATATGTCATTATAATTCAACTTTAACTATACGATATATACTATTGAAAATTAATATATAATATATTTGTAATGAAAATTGATAACAAATTAACTAAATATAGTTGAGTAAAGTTTTTAATATGTAGCTAATTATACATGAAAAATAAAACTGCCAAACGTATATTTAATAAGATGTGTAAGTATCATAAAAATATAAAATAAATTTAAATTTAAACTCCAAAATCTAAGCATATAAAATGAAAACTACTATTATTTGGTATAACTAAATAAAATTAACATATTTTATTTACATATAATGATAATAAATTGGAATAAAATTAACATATTAAAATCATATAATTCAATTAATAATATATAGTCCTATTCAAAGAAATTTTTAGTTAAATTTTTTTCTAAATTTATAAGAATATTGTAAAAGCATAATTTTTCGAAACAATTTTAAATTATAATAATACCTATATTATTTTTAAAAAAATTTCTTATAAGCATTTGATGTAGCAAAGCCTTCCCAATTTGCCTATGTCTTCCACCTATCATGTTTATTTCAAAATGGTAGCATCCAACAAAAAACTTTCAATTGTCTTGACCTATTATTTTTATTAATTCAAGTATTGGGTGATTTGATTGAATAATACAAAAAAGTGGCGTAAATACCTTATTTAATAACTCAATTAATTGTGACTTGAATTAACTTATATATAGTTAAAATATCATCTTATGATGTTAACATTGGCATAGAGACATATCTAATCAATTTAACATAAATTTTATCATACCATTGCCTTGAAATTTCTTGTCCATAACTTAATGAATACTATTATATGAATGCATAAAAATTCAACAATGATTTAGACTCCAAGAACAAGTTCTTAATAATATTTCCTTTTAAGCCACTACACCTCGTGAAATAACTAATGCTAATATATGGCAAGTTCATTCCATTATACCTTTACAATTGAGCATGATCTATACCTAGGTTCAACCTAAAGTCAATAGATTTAGCATGTTTTGACTGCGCATTAGGCTAGACTCAGCCTTTCTTTTCTAATTTTTGAGTTCCAAGCCAACTTTGAGTTTAGGCTTTTCAGTTTGACCTGACTCAAAGCTTGAATGTATCATTTCCAAATGACATCGTTTGTTAATTGGAAAAACAGCCTAGTTTCTCATTATAACAACTTGTCCATTTTGAAAAGGTGTTACTTATTAATAAGATGACCTCGTTTATAAATGAAAGTCTAAACCTTTGCATGTGCATATGCTTGCCTCCTTTGTGCTTCCTGCCCCCTTCTTCCTTCATTTACTCAGCTCAATCCACGTTGCCTGTGCCACTTCATGCTTTTGTCAATGAATCACATGCCTGTAGCCTCCTCTCCTCTGGTCTCTAATTGCCTCCCCTCACCAGCCGCCACTTGTACAATAAGTTTCTTTTGTGTTCTGTACTCTTATCTCCAAGTCCCAAAAGATAAGGCATTATGAATTCATTTGACAAGCTTAATATGCGTGCTTTTATTGATGGGAATAATTATTGATTTAATGATTTATGTTGAAGGAGTTATGACTTGGAGTTGTATTACTAGTTCGTTAGGTCTAAAGTAATTTCCTTTTTACTTTTTCTTTAGGTTATAAAATGAGATTCCGAGATGGTTAGTTTGGACTATGGTTTTTATTATAGTTTTCTGTGCTGATCATTGTTCCATCTACTATTTATCACCATTTCCATAATTTAATATGTTTGTTTCTATCTTGAAAATTCTTTATTAATTAATCATCATGATATACTCACTTATATATATATATAGACACACACACACACATACGTAGCCTAACCTGGTTCTAGAGCCTAATATAGTATACTTCTATAACTATATGAAGGGTAGACCATGTATCAAACTTAACCTTAAGGTTATCCAAGGACTATAAACTATTTATTTGTGTTCTTAAAACATAAGAAAAGGTAGTTACTTAGGTTTTGAAACAGTCTAATATGAGTGTAGATTAAGTGTTGAAGAAAGTAGTTTGATGTTAACATTTATTGGTAGATAAACTAAGGCTTAGCTTAGCTCTAAGCCTACGTTATATGTATACATAAGTTTCACAGGCAACCCCTATACATGGTGAGTATCTTTAAGCACTTGAACAATATATCATTTATATGTCAATTTTAATTAATTGTGATTTGTATATCAGTTTTAGTTGCAAGGTTAGGTATTACATGTTTAAGTTCAACACCTAATTTACTTTCAAATTATTGTCTAAGAAAATGAAATCTCCAAATAAACACAAGTAAGCCAGAACATAAAGATGTTTTATTTGTCTTAGGGCCCATTTGGTTGAACTTTTATCAGTAAAGATTTTCTGAGAAGAGCTTTTTTAAAAAGCCAGTTGATTGTTTGGCTATCAATTAAAAAAATAGCTTTTTAAAAAGAACATCATACAGTAGACTGTTTGGCAACATAAAAATAAAAATCACTTTTTATTAATTTTAACTATATTTTATTTTATAATAAAATTATTTATGCTAAATAATATTTAAAGTATACTAAA
>JANKOE010000004.1:18070991-18094989 GCA_026284465.1 Erythroxylum citrifolium
CGGTGGATTTGCCCCGTGTAGGTTCAGAGCGAGGAGATTAAAGACTGGGACAAGTCAACCGCAGTGGCCAAAGGAGTTTGAGTTTTGTGTCGCTCGAATATGTATTTTGTATAATTTATTTGGGCCTGTAAATATTTTTTGAAGTTTTGTTCTAAGATTACAATATGTAATAATGTGTGTGGGTTTGAGTTACTAAATAAAATAAATATCAGTGTGATGTCTGTTTTGTTTGTTCTGTCTTGGGTGGCATCCATGTATCCTCACAGGGGGTATTTGGGTGTTACAGTCTAATTTTGATGTATAACTTATGTTATTTTTGTTCAAATGAATGAGCATATTCCTTTAGCAAAGAGTTCTAATTCGATATCAGATTGTATACTAGCAAAGAGTTAAAATCCAATACCTAACAGTAATATACCAAGTGAAGAAAAGATTTAGGTTGAAGAAAAACAACTTATGTTATTTTTGTTTAAATAAATGAGCATATTCCTTTAATGGAGAGTTCTAATTCGGTATCAGATAGTATACTAGCAGAGAGTTCAAATCCAGTATATAGCAGTAGCATACCAAGTGAAGAAATGATTTAGGTTGAAGAAACATGTTTATTAAGAAGTGATGTTTGGAATCACTTCATTAAGACTAGATAAAGGGATGAAGCTAAAAAGGTTAAATACAAGTACTGTCACAAGATGTTGGCTGGGGGTTTTAAAGGCAGAACTTCTCATTTGAAGAGACATATAGAGTCATGCAACATAAAGAAGATGTTATTGGGAAGTTAAACATTTTTTAACACTAACATTATAGGAGGGAAGAATGAAATGATTGCCATAAAATGATTTCCATAGGTTATTTAGCAACAAATCAAAATTTTGCTAGCTACAATGATCATTGGTGATGAATAGTCACTCTTTATTATTGATAGCAAAAATTCAAGATACTGGCTCACCTCACTCCAATTAAACTTTAAGATCCCAACTTAGAATACTGTGAAAAAAGATAATTTTCAAAATCTATGATGATCAAAAGAAAGAAACATTAAATTCATTATCAAGGATTCACAGATAAGTAGCCATTATATTAGATACGCAGATGATTGACAAGTAAATATATGACATTGATAACATATTATATTGATAACAACTGGACTTTGTGCAGACAACTGTTAAGGCAAATTATATTCTTTAATATTGTTATCATTTATTTATTAATTATCTTATAATTGATATTTAATCATGTTTTTAAATGCTAAGTTTATTTATATGCCAGCTTTGCCATACAAGTGAAAGGCTGATAACCATGATGTTAGAGTCCTTAACGGATTAGAACATCGACACCATGATCTCAACTATAACTCTAGACAACTGTAACATAAATGATGTGATGATAGAAAAATTAAAGAATAAGTTATAGGTTGGGAGCTTATTGATTGGCGAAGGATTATTCCATATGTATTATTTCATGCATATAATAAATTTGAATGTGAAAGATGAGTTAGAGGCAATAAAGGAAGCAAGAGAGGCAATCTGTAGTATAATGTATTGGAGTGTGACACCCAAAAGAATGGGAAAATTCAAAGAAACTATATGACAACCACAACTTTTGTGCACAAAAAGTTAATTTTATATTATCCGACTAGATGAAATTCAACATTTAGGATGTTAGAGTTGACAACCAAGTATATTAAAGTGATTAAAAGGTAGAGACAAGGAGATCCTCAACGTACTTATGTGTTAACAGAAAAGCAATGAGAGTTAGCTAAAGCACTTTGTCCAAAGTTTGAGATATTTTATAATGCTACTGAGTTGTCTCAAAAACAAAAGATCCAACTTCAAACATTTTCTTTAGCCAATGTGTGAGGTCAATTAAGCTTTATTTAGTAGGATTTTTATTCCAGTGAAGTGATCTGGGTTATGATAGAGCATATGATGGAGAAACCCAATTCTTATTGGTTTATGATAGGACAAACTCTAACAGTCATTTTTATGTTGGACTTAGGGGCTTTGTTTTTACTATCAAAAGTTATATAGTGATCAAGCTTAAGCACATGTTCATATTATGAAACAATTATGATATAACTTGTTTAATGGCTATCAAATAAGATTGGACAAAGATTAGGATTGTAGTAGTTTTGTATTAGCTTTAGCTTCATGTATTATTGATATAGTTAATGTGAACCCTAAATTTGAGCAATTCATTAAGAAAAAAAAGGGCTACGACTTTTTACAATAGGATAAAGTTAAACATCTATTTGGAGGCAGATGTTATAACCTTGGTTAAAAAGGTGCAATTCAATATATTGTCATGGTGGAAGACATATGAAAGTGCTTTCTAATCATACAAGCAATAGGATGAGACATCTTAGCAATTTCAGTATTTACATTTGCTTCGAAGTCTACTTTTAGTATTAATGATCGGATAGTTAGTCCTTGTCATACTCGACTTTATTCTAATACTGTGAAAGCCCTTATATATGCTCGAAGTTGTTAGGTGATGAAGATATTCAGGGTAAAATCTATTCCTTATAATATGTTAGTTTTACTTACCTTAATAATTTTAATACCCATATATATTTTATTATCTTATATTGTCATTTTTTTATATTGACACAAGTACAAAGGCCATTCTTCCATCAAATATTTGATGATAAAAGTATCTTTAAGTGTTGAATATTCATTTAATACAATTGTTGCACGTTTAGGTACAATTTACATAATAATGTTTCTATATATAGATGAAGTAATGCAAACTATCGACTATCATAATTATAACGATTAACTAGCCTCTTTCTTTTACCATTGGTTTATTTTTTTTAATCTTTACTCCTTTATTTTTTTTCATGTGATTGTTTTGGTTTTTTAGAATTAAAGATATAACTTTTTACTTGTGTGGTTTTATGTATGTTAACAAAGAAAACTATATAGTATTGATTCTTCATGTTAGCTCAAATTCATTCTCTCCTGCTTTAATTGCTCTTTTTTAAAATCTTTTTTTCATTTCGATAATAGCATTGTGATACTCTTTAGTTTTGAAAATAACAAGATTTTGATAATAGCACTTTGATACTCCTTACATAGCCTTGCATGGGCAAAATTTTGACTTGATAATTTTCTTTTATGTTTTAATTTTCTGTTTAATGCTATAGATTTTTTTGTTTAATTAATGCTATAAATTGTTAATTGAAGCAATATACCATTTTAATTTCCATAATTTTTAAATTCAACACTTTTTTCTTCTTATATGAATAAGTTGGACTAAATCAAAAATAAAGATTGTATTTATTTCTTTAATTAATTAAATTGAAAATACATTTTAAAAGCTAATAAATGTTTGAGAGAATTTTCATGAAAGTGGGTTTAATAACTTATATTAAGTTTGATTTATGTTATTTATTTAGTTTATTTTATGTGACATATTTTGCATCTCTCATAATAAAGAAAATAAATATATGATAAATGATTATAAAGCTAGGAATAATAATAATAAAGGAAATTTCTCGTTACCTAATTTTGAAGGGAAAGTAAGGAAAAATCTTAAAGAAAGAAACTACTAATAAGTCACTTAAGTAAAGTCACGTAAGTTACAGAGTCAATATCAAAATAAAACAACCTATTATGTGTTTTGAATTAGGTTAGTATCAATAAACCACTAAAATTTATTTGCCTTAGGCATAATGAATGAGAACAGACTAAGTTTTAAAGATGTTATAGATTGAAGATACAATTTTTAAAAGAACTCCATCCAATTTATTAAATTTTAGATGATATCTTTTATTAAAATTTTCATATTTAAATTAGATATATTTGAAAATTAAATAATTATTTCAATTTTAAAAAAGAATTTTAGGCTTGACCTAAGCTAGGCTTAAGCTATAGGCACTAACTTAAAGCCTGATCAGGATTCAAACCATATGAAATTTGATCAGGTTTAGACTCAAGCGACAAGTCTCGAGCTCATTCGAGTATTTGACCGAGTCTGGATTCTTATATCTAGTTTTGGATTAGGCTCAGGCTAACGAGACCCGAGTCTTGATTGGCCTAATTCCAACTCTATTTAGAGCCATACGTTGAATGAAACTTGAGATTTAATTAAGCTACATATTTAATGTTATCTTTTAGGTCTTGTTTGGTAATCAATAATAAATAGATAAGAATGAGAATATAACTTTTATTCCCTAAATTTTAGTTGTTTCGTTAAAGGCAATAGATAAAAACAAGGAATGAAAAAATTGGAATGAATTTTAAACAATCTTAGATTTTTATTCCTAAGGTGGCTGTGAGTATAAGTTGAAATTAAATGTGGGGAATAAGAGATGGAAGATATTGTTAGAATATTATTAAGTTATTATCAAAACACTATTAAAGATATTGTCAAGATGTTAGTTCTTATCAAAATATTATCATCAAAGTCACTTTGCAATCTTTTATATTAATTTCTTTAATAATATTTTATTTCATTTCATTAAATTTATTTTTATAATATAAATCATTAATAATAATTATCTAAAAATTAATATTTTTATACATTATTGAAAATTTTTAATTAATAATTTTATTCCTATTTCAATTCTTACTTTTCATTCTTATTCTTATTTTTTATTTCAATTTTTAAATTTCTAGTCACGGGACGAGACCTTAGGGGCACGAGAATAGTATTTATTGATTAGGTCACACCATAAGTCAATTTAGGGTTGATCTTAAACAATTTTATACTTAAAATTAACTCGCCTGGTGGGTCTAGTCTCCCATGGCCTGCTCGCTCTAAAGAAGATCCAATTATGCCTTCAAAATTCAAATACACGGTAAAAACGAAAGCCCTTCTTAAGCCCTTTAGATAGGCGAGTGATGAATTTGATGATAGCAGTTAGTTAGGTCACGTGCCCAAGCGCATGTTAGTGTACACCCCCAACCAATTTTAACCTATACTTCCCAAGCGCACTTTAGCTCCCTCCCGTATCAAACCAAAATAATCTCTCCTTTTCTCTCTCTTTTTCATTCTTCGCCCTCCCTCTCTCTCTCACTTCTTCTTCTCTCTGTGCCTGCTAAATTAGGGTTTGTTACAGTCACAGTCCTCACTCTGTACCTGGATTTGCTGTGCTCTCAATGCCTGATAACTGCTTCGTTCAATCGTGCTCTGAAGGAAACCCTAGGCAGTGCCGCAATTCTCATTTTCTCCGACTATTTCTGAATTGGTGGCTTCCCTTCAGCTTCGGGTGTGTCCTCTAAATTGATAGAAACGGTGGCGATTTAGCGATGGCTCCCAGTCGCAGAAGAGGGGGTGGTAAGGCCGCCGCCGCCGCTCCTCGTCGCGAATGGAAAGTCGGTAATCTCGTGCTCGCCAAGCTTAAAGGCTATCCTTCCTGGCCTGCCATGGTATGCCCCTTAATTTGGATTATCTTTTTACAGTTCTTGTATATTTGTGTGAAGATATTGGCGTGTTTGGATTATGTGGAGTGGTTTTAGGAAGGTTCGGGGAAGTTCTGTTCTTGGAAGGGTAATTAATTTAGGGTTCTTGATTGCACTTTTGTGTACTTTGTTGTTTTGCGTGATATCTGGTTTTGGGTTTGCAGATTATTGTTTGATGTCTAATATGTTCTGCAATATCAGTTTAGGTTATAGCTCTAATTTAGGACGGAAACGTGGAATATTCATATGCTACCTTATTTGCAGGGTGTGTTATGTTTTTCTTTGTAGATGACTGCTTGATATAGGGAACTTTTGAGATTTTCTTGTTTTCTAGGTCAAAAATGTTTAGTTATTACTAGATTGTTGATTTGTACGCTAGGCTCACTCCGTGTGCCCCTTTTGATTGGATCTGGTGACATTGAGTTGTGTCAGTTGACTTTCCTGATAGCAAGGATGAAATTGAGGGTGAAGTTTATAGCAGAATCGCCATTAATATGTCAATTGCACTTATTTTCTAAATGAAGCAGTTGCTATTTTGGTTTTTGTGTTACTTTCCTGATCAAACTAAGGCTTATAAAAAAAAGGAATTTCTGCATATGCTTTTATCTTAAGCTGTGCATTGAACTTATGAACTTTGTTTCTCGTGCTAGGTAAGTGAGCCAGAGAAGTGGGGCTTTCAACCTGATTGGAAGAAAGTACTTGTTTATTTCTTTGGAACCCAGCAAATGTGAGTATGCAAGCAAATTTGTTGTCAAGATCATAATCTATGCTAAATATAGTTTGTTTCGTCCAAAAATTTCCAAAGTGCTGGAGGATTTTTATTTTATTTTTGATTCTTAAATTCTTAATTCAGTGGGGTCATAAGTTGGTTATGACCAGTTTTTAGGCTGCTTAATGAAACTGTTTTTTTGGTTGTTTTATTAATTAGTGTGACTGATGAATAAATTTGATATGTGAAATTCTGCTCATGTAATACTACATTATAAATAGATTGTCTCTTTACTCTGAATTCATTTATCTAGGAAGTCTCATCTCATTATTCAATTTCCTTATTCTGATAAAGAGTGTAGCTGGGAATAGTGGAGATTGTCGTGGAATTAAGTCCTCCATTGTGCCCCAAATCCTTAACACGGCTGTTCTCGTCTTTATTTAATACATTTGTACGGGGTTCAAGAGATTTAATATTGTGAATTTTGTTGGAAGAAGAATGATCTTTGGCCAAAGATATTTTCCTTTCGGAACTTTCTTTTCTAATTCTGATTTTGTTTCATTGAATTGTTCAAAAGTTTTACACAATGTGATTTCAGATAGTACATAAAACTTGTAGTAGCCTGATAAATTCAAGTCTTGGCCTTTTGACTGAATTGAAATTTGAGGAATGGGGAAGTTGCCTTCATCTGGCTGTTTGTGTTCTAGTTCTGTCTAATGGCAACCTTGTAAATGTGTTCTAGGTCTGTCTAATGACAACCATGTAACTGTGTTCTAGGTTTCGTCTAATGACAGCCATGCATCTCTTGGAAACAATTTTATTTTTGTCTATAAGCTCTAATTATAGCTCTTATGACCAGTGATAAGATTGAAATATGGGATCTGGGTCCTAAGTTTTTAATCGTGATTTTTTTGGATGATCTAGTGGATCGTCTTGTATGGATTAGGCTTTAAGATAGTTAGGGGCTTGCATGAGGTTAAATTAGGATATGTGGTTGTGCCTCATGCTTTAACTCGTCTAGTTGATTTGGGAATCCAGAACTGAATTTCTGCTAGGATTAACTTCTATTTTGAGTTTTAGGCAAAGTATCATTAATTTCTTATTTTTGTCATTGTTGCTGACGTTATGATGGTTGAGTTTTGTAATTTTTGTCTTGTAAAAAGTTTATTTGTTATGTTACATAGGATTACTGTGTTTCATCGTTACTTTTTTAGTTATAGGTTCTGCCATTCATTGGTCATTGCATGACATCTTTATTTCATTTGAATGACTTGAAAGTAATTATGCTGGCACTATTCACAAGCAATTGATTATATTTAACTCGAGCATGGAAATCAAGAACTTCATTAGCTAAGCACGACAAAAGAATGGGTAAAGTCTTCTTCAGATTATTAATTGGACTAGGCAAATGAAATGGCGAGTTCTCTAAAGAAGCAAGGATTTGTAGGAGGCATTTCTCCTTTAGATTGTGCCATTGTTGGTTATTGATGCCACGCATTTCCTTATTGGTGATCCTTTTTCGATGCCACACATTTCCTTGTTGGTGATCCTTTCTGTTAAAATTGGTACAATGATCTTTTTCCAGGGTTTTGTTCTATAGATATAAACGTCTTTTTAGTACACTACAGAGTACTTGGTCATTTTGTTAAACCCCCTATTACGAAGGTTTATTCTAGAAAAGGGAAGGGGAGGGTAGCAGAGTAATGTATCATTTTCTGTTATCATAGTCTGGTATTACGTGCATGTGGGAGGGGAGAGAATATGTGAGTTGGTTGCATGATTGACGTAAGGAGTCAGTTAGTATAAATAAGGGAATGATTGGGAGGAATAGGTAGACATATACTGGCGTATACTGTGAGCATTAGGCTGGAGAGAATCAGCACTCTCGAATTTGCTGCTTACTTTTTGTATTCTGACAGTTATTGCCATTACATTTTCCTATCAAATAATACGAAATCTCTCAGATTCTTGAGAGTTCTATCACATTTCTGACAGAAGATTCAATTCTTTGGATTTTGTAGCTCATGTGGTGAAATGGTCATGCATATTAGAAATTGAGTGGATGCCACATCTTATCTATTTATTCTTTTGGAATTCTAGTGCATTATTCTCCTCCTCAAATAGATTAAGTCATTGTTAAATGTGACTTATTTTGATGCTTGTTTCCTTTGATGTGAGAGAACAAATGCCATGGTGATCAAGTTATCTCTCATTATATTTGAAAACAATTCAGCAGTGATAATCTTTACTGGGAATCATTTTAGTTATTTTTCCCATGAGAAATTTTCTCCTATTTAAACATGAGCATATCTTCTTTCATAATTAACATAAAGGAATTCATGCATCATGATTTTAGTCTTCATGTTCTATATTTCTACTTGTTTGACATTTTCTTGATGTTTCTCCATATGATGTTTTCCTGTTTTTGGATTATAATAGCTGATCTATGTGATTATTTTCCATATGAATGATGGTTGAAGATCTTAGTTGGAATGCATATTGCCACTTTGCTTTGTAGTGATTATTTGTTGTTATTCAGAGCTTTCTGCAATCCTGCTGATGTTGAAGAGTTTACTGAGGAGACAAAGCAATCTCTTCTGACCAAACGTCAGGGGAAAGGTGCAGATTTTGTACGTGCAGTGCAGGAGATCATTGAAAGCTATGAGAAATCAAAAAATCAAGACCATTTTAACCCTAATGATAAAACGGGCCATGCAAATGGTGGGAAATCAGAGGAGTTATCATCTCAATTTGAGGTCAAGGATCAGAGAGAATCTTCAAAGACAACTGCTACATGTAGAAATGGTACTAGTCTTCTGACCTCAAAAGATCCAGATGTGGCAGAAACCAGTTCTTTGCATGACAAGGAATCGTTGTTGCAGCAAGCTACTAATAGTGTTACGGCTGCAGGAAAACCTGTGTTGACTACTTACATTTCAAGAAAAAGATCTGGAGGCCTACGGTCTAGGAAACGCGTGACAGAGAAAAAGACACCAGCTCTTGAAAGGTCTAGAAGCTCATCTCTTTTGGGATCTTGTAGATTTCAAAACTTCACAACGCCATGTAATGATGTTAGTAAGTTTTCTGGGAGTGTACCAACTGATGTAATCCAAGGATCTTTGCGAAGGAACAAGCAAATCAGGAAATCACCGGATACCGAATGCAATGATATGGATTCATCTGCTTTTGTTTTGAGTGATGGCATTGAGGACAGTGGTTCTGAAATTGTTACAGCTGATTCTGATTCCATCAGTTTGAATGAGGGAAGTGCCATAGAGGGTAGTTGTAAACCAGAATACTCTGAGTCTCTTGTTGAGGGGTCAGAGGGGGATGCTGAATTGAGCAAAGGGCTTGACTTCCAAATTAGAGCTGTTCTTATAAAGAAGAAAAGGAAACCAAGTAGAAAGCGAGTAGCTAATGAGGCAGCTGATTCAATCGTCAAAGCAGAAAGGGAGGCTGATTTAGAGGTACATAACAGTATTCAAACTGAACAAAATGCCTGTTCAAATTTCATGGAAAGGTGTAACAAAGGGGAAGGGGATGAGCACTTACCATTAGTTAAACGAGCCAGAGTTAGAATGGGTAAGCCATCGCCTTTGAAAGAAAAAAATAATGGCTCTTCTCAATTGGTAGAGAAACACTTTAATGAATTTCCAGTTAAACAAGTGAATGTACAGAATAGCTTCTGTCAAGTAGTTGCACCCAATCGTTTGGAGCAGATTAGCCCTTCTAGAAATTCTTGCAATGATTGTTCTGATACAGATGCATTTGCAGGGAAGAGAGGTTTACAGAAATCATCACCTCCAGAGGAATCCACTAGAATTCTAGGAAATGGGTCACGACTTCTAAAAGTTAAGGAAACCCAGTCCCTCGGATGTTCAACTGATGGTGAAGCTGCTTTACCTCCGTCCAAACGTCTTCATCGTGCCCTGGAAGCCATGTCTGCTAATGCTGCTGAAGAAGGTGAACTGTATGCAGAAGCATCAAGGACAAGGACAGTGATCAATTGTGGGTCAATATCTACAGGGCAAAGTTTTCTTATAGATGTTGGAAGCAAAGAAACCAATGGTTTGGGAGAGGGGATTATAGACTCTGTTGACTGTAAAGCTTTTGCATGTTTTTCTAGTTCTAGCATAATTAGGGGAGAAGCAGACACATGCAATCTATCTATTGAAAGCTCTGAAGGAAAAGAACCTTCGAACGACATCTCTAGAGCGGATATGGATGCTGATGGCAGCAAAGTTCATCTTACAACTTGCATAGTCATAAAAACAGATAGTCCCGTACATTTGACACCTGATATCAGTGGAGGAGAGACTATATTGCTGTGCAACCATGAATCACAGGAGCATTTAATGCTTGTCAAGGATGAGAACAATTCTGAAAATGTTAAGTTGAGAGATTTTGGAGGTAAAAATCCTGATAAAAGACTCGAGGATTTGGAAAATTGTAGGCCAATTCCGGCTCTTGTTTCGCAGGCTTATGAAGATGCCAAAGCTACACCTTTAGATGCCATGAATATGCTTCAGCGAAGTGCAGAGGTTACCACTTGGTCATTCAGGTCTCCGAACGAAGACAACATTCAAGCAAATGGCTTGTAAGTCTTTCTCCTGGCTTTGAATCAGATTCATTAGTCTACAGTATGATGGTTTTCTACCAAGCATTCACGATCCCTTCTTTTTATGATTGCATATAAATTGTCATTTTAATTTGATGGATTATGTACTTTTACTGTTTGTTCTCACCTATTACTGCAATTTGGTATGGAGAAATTTGCCCACCTTAATCTCAAACTCCAGAATGTGAAATTATTTTTGGTCATGTTATCTGTTCATCGGAGAAGTTGCAAGTATGAATTGCTATCTGAATTTCCTTTTTCTCTTTTTGTGTGATTCGTCATGTTTTGGCAAGCATCTTTGAGCTTTTTAAAAATTTGTTCTAGGTGTGAGCTAGGAAAAGATGCCAAGTGTGATAAAAAACATGATGCTTGTCATGTTTCTGTTTCTGATGATCGTTCATGTGAGAGGCAACTTTTGGTTGTCCAGTCAAGTCCATTGACAGCTGATGGAGTTGAATCTCCTGCACGACCCTCTCCACCTACCACTTCATTGTGCGACGTGTCAACTGCAGAAAGTGCTAATTTTACTCAAAACAGTGGCTGTTCAAGTCCCAGTGGACATTTGCAACAGAAGAAAATTTTGTGCACTTCAGTTGGTGATGATGACAAATTTGAAACATCAATGCCTCAACGGCCAAAATCTGTTGGCAAATGGAGTAATTCTACAGAAGCACATGCTACTCTGTCATCATTTGAGGAAATGCTTGGATCATTGACAAGGACAAAGGAGAGTATTGGGCGGGCAACACGCTTGGCTATTGACTGTGCAAAGTTTGGTGTCTGTTCTAAGGTACAGTTATGGTGCCATGTTATGTAGTTTACTTTTTATTCTCAGCTTTTGCTCTCAAGAGATAATGTGCTATGCAGAATTGAATTTCACTTAGGAAGTTAGATTTATGTAGTGAGAGTTAAGTTTGTGCAACTATAAAAATAGTCAGAATTTCTTATCTAGCTCTACTCCTCGATTCTTGTAAAGGCTACTGTACCCCAGGCCCTTGATGTTTTTCTTCTTGTATTTCTCTTGCCTTCTGAAATAGGTGGTGGAGATTCTAGCCCGTAGTTTGGAGACTGAATCAAATTTACACAAAAGGGTCGATCTATTCTTCCTTGTTGACTCTATCACTCAGTGCTCTCGTGGACTGAAAGGTAAATTGCTTTCATTTAAGTTGCCTAGATTTATGTAGTGAATCAATTCACCAGAGGGTAAACATACTCTTCCATGTGGATTTCAACATGGTACTCTCTTTGTTTTCTTATTGGAAGTGGAATTCTTATGTCTAGTTTGAATTTCTAGGTGATGTTGGTGGTATATATCCTTCAGCTATTCAAGCAGCATTGAGGCGCCTACTTTCTGCTGCTGCTCCTCCTGGAAGTTATGCGCTAGAAAATCGCAGGCAGTGTATGAAGGCAAGTGTTGGACACATGACATTTTGCTTTCTATTTTCTATTTTGATTTTATCTTAGGCCTTTTACCTTTTATGTTATTTTTCAGGTTTTGAGGCTTTGGCTGGAAAGAAGGATTCTTCCAGAATCTGTCATACGCCATCACATGAGGGAACTTGATTCACTTGGTGGTTCTTCTGCTGGGCCTTACGCACGTCGTTCAGCAAGAACAGAAAGGTCTTTAGATGATCCTGTTAGGGACATGGAGGGTATGCTTGTTGACGAATATGGAAGGTTTGAATTTTTGAAATGTGTGTTGCTTTTATAGCAGTTCTGAATTTCCTTTGAACATGTTTACTAATGCTTATTATTCTTGCAGCAATTCAAGTTTTCAGCTTCCAGGGTTTTGTATGCCTCGCATGCTCAAGGATGAAGATGAAGGAAGTGATTCTGATGGAGAGAGTTTTGAGGCAGTGACTCCTGAACATCAGTGTGAAGCCTTGGAAGAACACGAGTCCATCCCTGCCATGGAAAAACATACACACATCTTGGAGGATGTTGATGGTGAGCTTGAAATGGAGGATGTGGCTCCTTCTAGTGAGATTGAAATGCACTCAATTGGTGGCATTGTTAGAGAGAATGCTG
Organism: Erythroxylum citrifolium; assembly: GCA_026284465.1. NCBI lineage: Eukaryota > Viridiplantae > Streptophyta > Magnoliopsida > Malpighiales > Erythroxylaceae > Erythroxylum > Erythroxylum citrifolium. The sequence goes on from JANKOE010000004.1 coordinate 18,083,749, forward strand.
GACAGAATACACAAGCTCAGAAAGTACATTGTTTTCCACAGCCCTATGCCCCGCCACTTCCTCATGATCTCCCACCATCATCACCACCATTGCCATCATCTCCACCGCCACCACTGCCACTGCCACCACCGCCACCAACGTCACTTGTTAATCGCCCTTCATATGTAATGCATTACTCACCATAATGCTTTTATTTCTTGGTTCATGATGTTGATTAGTTTCCCAAAGTTAGGGGTCCATGCCTAAAAATATAGAGAATCAATTGTTAAGCCATTGTTTGTGATTTTCATAAAATTTGTAGGGTATGCAAGAGGATCTGAGACAACCTGTTGTTCAGCAGTCAATTGTAACAAGGACAACTTCATCAATTTCCAATGGAGTTGATTGTCATGCTCCAGAATGTAGGGAGCAGATGCTGAAGCAGACTTCTTGCACTACTCATCCTGTACGACCAATGAGAGATGTTCAACATCCTGATGGTCCAAGCTTCTACCACAAGCATTATCCTCTAAGACCACCACATCATCCATCCTCAAATCAGTTCTCTTATGTTGAACAGTCAGGCAATTATATGAGGTGTCGAAGAGGAAGTCCACCACCTTCCTACTCCCACAGATACTACTCTCCGCATGACGCTGAAGTTGGACACTATTATAATAACCATGAGAGAATGAGGCCAACTCCATATGAGATGAGTGAGAATTGGAGATGTCCCCCTTTTCATGGTAAGGTTCTTTATTACATGAGACTTAATTGTGATTTGAGAAGAAATAATGCTGCACTGTGGTGCTTATTCTGGCATCTTTACATTGTGAGATCATCCTTTGACTGCCCCAGGTCCACGGTATCCAGAAAAGTCTAAAGCATCTTATGGATCAGGTCCGTATGGTTGTCCCCCAAGAGAAACTAATAGATATTCGCATCATGAGTGGGAATTTCCCCCCCGAGGATCACATCATAGAAATTTTACTTCCTTTAGACCACCACCTTGTGAAGGTGGAGTTCCAGTAGCACATAGAGGTATGTTGCTTTACTATTAGATTTATATTCTAATGCAGAGTGTGAGAATATTTATTCGTACCTGTGCTACTTTCTCCTTGGTTTTCTTGTTCGTTTAAATGTTGTGCTAATGATGTGGTTTCAAAAATTAAATGTTCCTAGGCAGCTTGGAATTGGTAGTCAATTTACTAGTATTATTGAAGCTGAAATCTCGTTTTTGTTTTAGCTCCAGGTATATGGCGGCCAAGATGAGCAACTATTACCTGCCTGCTTCAGGCACCGGTATGTTGTCTGCATGCCTAAACTTTGACATGTTATGGTGAGATGTTTCGACGGTTATTCTAAATAGTGGGGTCGCCATTTGTGAAGATGATCCATCTTTTTTGGTGATTTCTTCGGCCTGTTCAAAAGTGTGAGATGCACGCATCTCTAGCGAACATGAGAGGGCAAGTGTTCAAATAGATGTGAATGAAAATGGTGGACCGGGTTTTGTATTGTACATAGTTATTTTAGCAAAGCTAATGTAGTGGACGGCTACTCAGTGGTACAGTCATAGAAATTTGAAGAGTTGTAATTTTTAACTCCAGGCAGTCAATATAATTGGTTCCATTTTTCACTTTTGGTATTGTAATTTTATTTATTATAAAAAGGAATGCTGTTACTATTTAGTTAAAGTGAAATATGGGTGGGGTTTGGCAAATAGCTTATCGGTTGTTTTTTAACTTAATGACTAAAAGTTAGTTTTTTGACCATCTTAAAAAGTTATTGATGTGTTTGGTAAATGATTTATTGGTTAACCTAGTTAACCTCAGTAAGCAGATTTTTAAAAATTTCTATTAAGGAGTTTTTAGAGTTAGTTGTTTGTTTAATGGTAGTATTATTTTTCATTTTATTCTACTCTTGTTTTGTGTGTTTTCAAATCTAGTTTTTTTTATCGTACAATTAAGTTGTGAAGTTTGGAAAAATATAAATAAGGAGGTTGAGTAAATTTTTTAATCTTTATTTAATTTTATAATATTAGTTTACATTTAAAAATATCATAATATTGAGTTTTTAAATACAAAGAGTCACATCAAATTAATATTTTTAGTATATAACTACTATATATTATATTTGTGTCATATTATAGATATTTTAAATTTATTAAATAATAAAATTTATACATATTACATGAAAAATATATTAATATAATGTATCTCGTTGCATTATTCATATGAATAGCGAATTTAACGTTAGATAATGATGTTGATTATTATTATATTGTTAAAGTTAACTATAAATTTTTAATAGAATATTTAATGAAATACTAAGAAATATAATATTTATGTTCTTATAATTTTTTTTTAAAATCATACCCTCGTAAGTTGTTATACACATCAACAGCTAATATTAAATAGCTAATTTTACCAAACATTTTTATTAAATAGTTGATATTATTCATTGGTTAAATCAACTAATATAATCAGCTAACAAATAATATAATCGGGACAATTGGTGGTCCGCTCCAGCCGAAGTTCTTGCCACCGAATATTCTCGTGTACAGCTTTGCATCAAAATTATTTATTAGAGTGAGCTGTAACAAAATAAATGTAGTTACGCGCATTAAATGTTTTTGTTTGACAAGCCCAACTCTCTTCCCTTCCTTTTTCTTTGTTCTCGTTCTAGTTTGATTATTATTCATCTTTTTTTTACAGGGGAATTGTGAATTCCTAGTTATCAACTCAAAAGTCATGAAATTGTATTGAATTTGATATTAACACACGGAATTTGAAATAATATAATATAAAAATAGATCATATCCAATTCCAGCGAATATACATAAACAGACAGGTCACAGGTGGTGGACCTGGTAGTGTTGGTGCTGGTGGTGTATAGCCTAGCCTTTGTTTTCATTTTGAGCGAGAAGGATGGGGTCTTCTCCTTCTGTACCTCAGAAATCTATCCATGAATTCACTGTTAAGGTGTAGTTTCTCTATTCCGCTCCGCTCCTTTCCTTCCGTACTTCTTTTTTCTTAGGTAGTGCCAAGCGTGTGTGGGTGTGTGTGTGCTAACGTTTGTTTTGGTCGGGGCAGGATAGCAGAGGTCAAGATGTAGACCTCAGTATTTACAAAGGAAGGGTTCTTCTTGTTGTTAATGTCGCTTCCAAATGGTTTTGTTTTTCTTCTTTCCTTCCCTTCCCTTCCCCTCTTTTCTTCTTCTTCTTCTTCTTCTTCTTCTTCTTCTTCTTCTATAATTGGGGAATTCTCATGTGCTGCCTCGTTTGGAACAGTGGTTTCACGGAAACAAATTACACCCAGCTGACACAACTTTATCAAATATACAAGGACAAAGGTCTGTTCCTTTTCTTTTCTTTGACTTACTTCCCGCTTATCTTTTTTACCCGTTTTGTTTCCCACGATAGGTACAGTTATTTTATCTTCATTTAGTAATCACCTTTATATAATTCTGCTTTTGTTCGTTTCATATTCCTTTTTTCTTTTACTCAATTATGTACGATGCTGGTGCTTATTGCTGTGATTAAATAGTCTTATATTGAATTATTGATGTTGATTAAAATGAAAGAGCACTGAGATGCGAATATCTTTCAGAGTGCTTTACATATCTAATCGGGAAAGGAGTTAATGATCGAAACCTTCACATCAGTTTCAAAAGAGCTGTTGTGATCTGCTCCTTTAATAGGATTCAAGGTCCCTTTCAATACTAAAAACAGAGGGTTTTTCTACAAAACTAGATATTGATATGTTCCCAACTTTGTTCTTGCCATGTTTGATGTATGTACTATGCTGTTTTATTTTTGCTCATAAGCAACTTAATTTATGCTGGATTGTTAGACCAGATAAAGCAAACTCACTTACCCTGCAAGTATCTTATCTAGGAGAATATGCCTAACCATCACTGTTTTTTCCCACATATATTGCAAATTTCATTTTATAGTTGGTCATGTTTTTATCACTCCATGTATTGCTAATTGAGAATCCATGTTTTAATGGTTGGTGTCAGGTCTTGAAATCTTAGCATTTCCATGCAACCAATTTTTGTATCAAGAACCTGGGACAAGTGAAGAGGCCAAGGAGTTTGCTTGTACAAGGTTCAAGGCTGAATATCCAGTTATGCAAAAGGTACAGAGCTTCTTTCAATTTAAATTGGATTTAGGTAGTTTTCTTTTTGGATGCTTGATTTTCTTTCTAATCTGATTGACTATGACCAACGTTCGCCTGTATGATTGTTTTAGTCAGATTTTGTTTGATTCCAATACATGGTCTTTTATTTGAATTCCCACCCCGCATACAACATCTCATTGTCAACGAATTTTTCTTTGAAATTTATTATGAAAGCTTTAGTCGGCTAACAATTCATCCTGTAATTTCTGTACAGATTCTCTACTATGTGATTAGGTCCATACGTTTGACAAAGTAGTTAATGCATATTATGACTAGTTTAATAGTAATTTTATATTGCAGAAATGAAAGAGAGGGACAAAAAGATGACAGAGCTATTCTTGTGTCTGGGTTTCTGAAGGTCAAAGGACATTTAATCATATCAACTTGAGACTATAGTGATGATATGTCAGTATTAGGTTCTTTCCTGCTGTCATTAAAAGTTGACTCATTTCTTGTGATGTTCTTACTATAGTTCTTTCTACATGGAGCTCTGTCTCTCAGATATAATCATACCAGCATTCATAATTTTACTCTTTATGTCAACAATTTTACTCTTCATGTCAACTTACTTTATTGGGAGGTTTTACTTAACAGACTTACAGATTTTCTGATATCTTTATACCATTTCAACTCGTCCTCTAGCTTTTGGTTGACATGCATAGTTTCAAGTTTTATTGTGCTTGCTATGGAAAAAACTTGACCTCAAACTCCCAGTGGTTTTGGTGCTGTGATCGGATAGTGTGGTATATAAGGCTTCTAATCATAAGGAAGTTATTTGTGTGGCTCACCAATTATCTTTCATTGCTTGCCTTTTGGTAAGAGGCGTTTCCCATTCTAAGGAAGCTCTATTAATTCGGTATATTGTGTTGAAGTTAGCTCTTAAAAGCATTTTGGCGTGCATTTATGTCTGAACTTATGTGGAAGTTCCTGACTCTTGTAACCTTTCCTTTGCAAATTTCATGGATTGTGTTTCCTCGACCGCCTAGATTTTGACGTTGGACTGATTTTTCAATTCTGGTACTGCCTTATATAGTTTTTAACTTCCAAGTTTCTTGGGATGAACTGTTTGAAACAATTATAAAAGTTTCAGTAGTTTGACTGAGCTTTCTGCTTTCAAACTAGCAAGAAACATGGAGATGTAACAAGAGCTTTTGGAGAAATGGGAAAAGGAGAATATCTTGGTTAGAAAAGAAAATAAGAGAAACATCATTCGAGACAGTCATTTAGAGTATGATTAGCGTAACTCCTTTGTCAGTTATCGTGCTTATGACTATGTTTCACTGCATCTCATGTGGTTATTATGTGCACTGTTTAGCACTGATGCATTAACTGTTTAGCACTGATGCATCCTCTATAATAATAAGTAATGCTTTCTACTTAGTTGACTAATTTTAGAGGCGTAATTCTGTTAAGGTACGTGTGAATGGGTCAAATGCAGCACCTATTTACCAGTTTCTCAAGGCAAATAAAGGTGGATGGTTTGGTGCTAGGATAAAATGGAATTTCACCAAGTTCTTGATCGACAAGGAAGGACACGTCATTGGTCGCTATGCCCCAACAACTAGTCCTTTGTCCATTGAGGTTTGTCTCATTATTTATCTGTGTATATTCTGCGCTTCTGTGTTCATGCTTCTGAACAAGCTTTCATGTTCACTTGAATTCTCATTCTTGTCTTGCTTCCTTCTTTGTGGGCACAGACCGATGTCAAGAAAGCTCTAGGAGAGGCATGAATCAGAAAACTAAGCACATAAAACCTACAGAAATAGCAGTCCGCTTCATGTCAAGCTACTGGTGTGTGAAATGTCATATTGATAGCTTAGAGATTAAGAGAAGTTGAAGTACTGTATTATACATAATTTTCATGTCTTGGAGTTCTTTTTATGAATATTTCTGAGTGCAACTTTCAGTTATCTTTATTTTATTAGGGTGTTGCCTGATTGGTTGTTGGCTATTTATCTTAGCGGATCAGGATTTTCATGTCTATGATTAATGAAAGTAAATAGCAAGAACGCTATGATGACAATTTACAGGCCAAAACAGAAGAAAAAGAAGGGATGAGGTACTATGTTTTGAGTTGACTGTTTATCTTTTTGTTAGAGTTTTCTTTGGATATGGCAATGGTTATAATTAACTAGATTAATTGAACACTTCATAGTTTTTTATTTCTTTACAATTTTGAAGGATGGTTTAGAAATCGAATTGAAAATTAAATTGATAAGAAAAAGCAGAGATGAGATACCAAGTTAAAATTAATATAAGAATAAAATTAAAAATTTTAAAATAAGATTAAAAAACTTGCCTAAAGTAGGGGGAACTTCAAAGGAAGATATTGTCTACAAATGTCTGCTGAACTTTTGCCGAAGAATATCGTGAGCTGCATGTCAATGTAGAGAATAAGAAGGCATTGTTGGAAGTGGAGACCACTTCTAGTCTAGATCTTCTGTCCAATTTTTATGGTGTTTTATTGTGTCCAGTGAATCTCAACAATTCATTTATGTGAGCTCTACGTTTATTTATGTGGAGCTCATACGAGACCCGCATAAATAAATAACTGAGATTTACTAGATACAATAAGACATCATAAAACTGGACAGCAAATCTTGCTCCGACCACTTCATATTCTGATTTTTATGGCACCACGTTTCATTAAATTTGTTGCTTATGTCTGTTAGATTTACTAAATGGTTGAGGCCCACCTGTCTCTTCTGGAGCTTTCACTTCTCAAAATAAAGTTAGTAGCACTGTCTGTTACGGTTAAAATCACTTGTTATTGTTATTTTTTAATAATAATTTATTTATTAAATAGATAAATGCTCATCAAATAAAGTAAGCATAAAATAATGAGAATAAATGATCTGTGATGGTTCTATTTATTGTAATGATTTTTAATCAAACATGTGAGCTTATACGTGTATAATTATATATAAAAGCTATCATATAAAGTTAAGCTCAATTAATTAAAGTGGTCTAATATGATTATGATATTTTGAGCTTTAAACATTTATTTTAAGTGTGAGCTTTATATATGTAAAGACTGGGTATATAATTTCAAGTTTTATAGTGGACTAAGCTAAAAATTAGATTAAGGTTTTATCCTAATAAAAGTGGTTATAATCTCTAAATTAAACCTACGCACAATTCCTTCTGACATCCTATCATTAGAGAGAAAGCAGAGAGTTAAGGAAAAACTCTCAAAAGATTATGTTCTAATTTGGACGACAAACTGCAAGACTTCAGTACAGATTTTACAATAAATTCAGTTATGCTTCCACTTTTATTTAATTCTTGATAATTTGATATGAACGAACCATATTTTTAAAGGGGTTAAATCTCAACAAGTGGTATAAGAGTAAGTTCATAATTAGGTTATCAAGAATGGTTGTTTTCTTTTTTGTCTTCCGTAATCTTGAAATCTCTCTATATATAGATTTGACTAGTTCTATGGATAAGGTTAAAAAAAATCAGGCTTTATTTTTTTACGGTATTAAAAAAAGGAAACATGACGGTAATATGTGTTGGAAAGGTGGTTTTCAAAAGCTTCTAATCTTTATCGCGATGGTTGTTTTAACGTTGATTTGTAAAATTTTGATCGAATTATCAATTTGGGCTGATAGGATTGTCAGTGTCATAGCATCAAGAAATTGGAACTATGACGCTTTTATATAGCTTATACAAAATTTCAGTATTTTAATTTCAGATTTTTGTAATTTAAAAAAATATAACATTTGAAATTAAATTAATTGAAGCAACATCTCTTGTGAAAATTAATTTAACTTAGAATGTTAAAAGGTTTTGTGTGTATGTTATTCATGTGAATATTGATTGGCCTAAAGGAAAGTTAATATTTGGCCCGAATTGCATATACACTTGTGGTGGTAAATGTGTGGCAATTATTCGGTATAACATGTGATCATTAAATCAGTCCAAAGATAGATTTATTGTTTGACATGCATTATTGCCAGTATTTGATCACTACAACAAGGTAACACTTACAAGTTAGTATTTATGTCCAAAGACTAAATATTAACGTTGTGCTAGGTATCTTGTGAAGGGGCTCTACCGTTATCTGTATATAATTAATTTGGCATATTATAGTGTTGTATATGTGAGTAATAAGATTTTGTTTGTTTTGTTCTCTGTTTAGTTCTTGGTTCTGCTACAAATATCTCTGTTAGTGTTAATTCAATTCCTATGCTTAATGGCACTAGTTTTAAGTCATGGAAGACAATTTGATTGTTCTCGGAGCCATGGACTTAGATTTTGCTTTACAAGTCGATCAACCTGATCCACTTACTAGTGAGGGTACCTCTAATCAAAAGAGGGAGATGGAAAAGTGGGAAAGATCAAATCGTATGAGCTTGGTGATCATTAAAGGTGCCATTCCAGAAGCTTCTCGAGACATTATGTCTGATTAGATTACTACAACTAAGGATTTCCTTGAGGATCTTGAGGGAAGATTTGCAAAAAATGAAAAGGCTGAGACAAGTACACATTTGGCAAAGCTTATCTCTAAGAGGTAAGTAGGAAAAGGAAACACAAGAGAGTACATTATGGAAATGTCTCACATTGCTTCAAAATTGAAAGCACTTAAATTGGAATTATCTGAAGACTTGTTAGTGCATCTAGTTTTGATATCTCTTCCGGCACAGTACAGTCAATTCAAGTTGAGCTATAAATGTCAAAATGAGACATGGCCTCTTAATGAGCTCACCTCATACTGTGCCCAAGAAGAGGAAAGATTGAAGCATGATATATAAGGTAGAAAGTGCTCACTTAGCCACAACATCTAAGGACAAAAGGAATAAAAGAAAGAAAACTAAGGAAGATACGGTTCTGAAAACACAAAAGAAATAACAAAAGGAAGAAAATCCAAAAGGTTGTTACTTCTGTGGAGCTGAAGGTCATGTAAAGAAGCAATGTGAAGAGTATGATTAGTCATTCTACCTTACAAGAATCATTCTGGGGAGAAGCATTAAAGACCGTAACATATATACTCAACAAAGTTCCAACTAAAGCAACATATAAGATCTCCTATGAGCTTTAGATGGGCAAGAAGCCTAGTTTAAAGCACTTGCACATTTGGGGATGTCCAGCTGAGGCAAGGCCTTATAGACCAAATGAAAAGAAACTGGACTTAAGGACTATCAATTGTTACTTTATTGGATATTATGAAAGATTCAGGAGTTACAAGTTTTATGATCCCATTACTAAGGCAATTTTTGAGACGGGAAATGCCCAGTTTTTTGAGGATGTTGAGTTTGCAGGGGGAGATAGGATTAAGGACTTTGTTTTGAAGAGGAACATATTGAAATTCCTCTAATTGCTATTGATAATGATCAGGGATAAATTTCCATTTCTAGCATTGTTTAATAAGCAATTCCGAATCAAGACAATGTCATGGAAACTTCTCCTCAAGTTCAACAACTTGTTCTAGAAGAACAAACTCTATAACCTCAAGAACCTATGTCATTAAGGAGATCCACTAGAGAGAGGAGAAGTGCAATTCTAGATAATTATGTTGTATTTCTTCAAGAACATGAAGTTGACATTGGTATGGTGGAAGATGATCCAATCAACTTCCGTCAAGCCATGAAAAGTTCTAACTCTTAAAAGTGGATTGATGCCATGAATGAAGAGATAAAGTCCACAAAGGACAATGATGTTTGGGACCTTGTACCATTGCCTAAAGGTGCAAAACCTATTGGTTGCAAATGGATATTTAAGACCAAGAAGGATTCGAAAGGCAATGTAGAAAGGTACAAGGCTCGTCTTGTCACAAATGGCTTTACACAAAAAGAAGGCATTGATTATAAGGAGACTTTCTCTCTGGTTTCTTCAAAAAACTCTTTTAGGATAATAATGGCATTAGTGACACATTTTGATCTTGAGTTACATCAGATAGATGTTAAGACAACATTTCTCAATGGTGACATTGATGGGACGATTTATATGGTGTAGCCAAAAAACTTTGTGTCAAGAGATGCAAAGCAAATGGTTTGCAAACTAAAGAAATCCATCTATAGACTCAAGTAGGCAACTCGTCAATGGTATTACAAATTTCACCAAGTTGCATCTCGTTCGGTTTTGATATGAACTTGGCTAATGATTTTATATACCATAAGTTCAGTGGGAGTAACTCATTTTTCTGGTTTTATATGTCGAAGATATATTGCTTGCCACTAATGATTTAGGCTTATTGCACGAAACCAAAAGATTTATGTCAAAGAAATTTGAAATGAAAGATCTTGGTAATGCCTCTTTTTTTTAGGGATTCAGATACATCGGGAACACTCTCGAGGTATTCTTGAATTATCACAAAAGAGCTATATCGAAAAGATAATTAAAAGGTTTGGCATGCATGATTGTAAACCAGGTGATACCCCTGTGTCTAAGGGAGATAAGTTCAATTCAATTCAATGCCCCAAGAATGACTTTGAAGCTAAGAAAATGCAGAAGATTCCTTATGCTTCAACTGTAGGAAGTCTAATATATACTCAGGTTTGTACGCGTCCAGATATTGCGTACATTGTTGAAATGCTAAGGAGATATTTAAGTAACCTGGGATTGGATCACTGGAAAGCAGCCAAATGAGTCATATGGTACTTGAAGAGAACAAAAGATCATATGCTCACATATAAAAAATTAGATAAGCTGGAGACCATTGGTTACTCTGATTTTGATTTTGTTGGATGCCAAGATAGTAGGAGATCCACTTCAGGCTATATCTACCTGCTTGCTGGAGGAGCTATTTTCTGGAAGAGTGCTAAGCAGACACTTATAGCTTCTTCCACCATGGCAGCGGAGTTTATGTTAGATCCCGTTTCCGAAATCCAACTACTTATACGGAAAATCAATTTAGAACCCGAATTCGCATTGAAAACCTTAGACGAATCCGGAAATCCTGATATAAATTTTTTTTTCATCTTATTCATCTTAAATCCATTTTCATACTAAAAACGTAGCTCGGTTCTTTAGAAGGTTCAAAGTTGCTTTAAAGCTTCAACCTAATGAGTAACCAAATGAATAGTAACTTTTTGACCATATGAATAGTACTTTTGCCAACTTCCGATCCTCATAACTT
>JANKOE010000004.1:18115296-18126938 GCA_026284465.1 Erythroxylum citrifolium
ACTCAAAACCTTATAACTCATTCATTTCTCATCCAATTAAGGTGATTCAAAACTTCATTTTCAATAGACTCATATGGATATCACATATCCAAAGATGAATAAAAATGATAAAAATTGGATTTATTGTGATTTTTACAATTTTGTCCTGTTTCTGTTCTCTTATGTGTCACTAAGGTTAGTAACACCCTTCACTTATTCGGCCATATCTAACAGAATACTCACCCAATTCAAATTCCCTTTCTACAGCACTTATACAACACATTTGTGAGCATTTCGTATGAAGAACTCGTCATCCAATTCTAACTCTAAGGTCTTCAAACAATTAACTTTCAGTTCTCATTTCAATCTCGCTGGTATTATGAACCAGTACCAATTTGGGGCCTCTTACTCTTGTTCGGCTCACCCTAAAATTGTGAAAACAATCAGGGAGACAGTAGACATCTGGATCTACAACTTTTATGTTTTGAGTTTCTCCAGATTCACACGTTAAACAACTCAAACAAAATAAAAAATGAGAGTTACGAATTTGTCTCCATGACAGTTTAACCTTCAAAACCCTAGGTTTTGGTTTAACCCCCTAAATCACCATAAAAACGAAATTTCTTCATGTTAAAGAGTCATTAGACATAAAAGAACATAAAACCATCAACCAAAACATCAAACCCATCACCTTCCATCAAGTGGGTTTCACAAAGAAGAGAGAAACTAAGCTTTGATGGGTAGAACTAAGCATTGGAATGGAGGCTTACCTTTTTATGTTACCCAAATGCCTTGGTTCTCCTTCTCTTCCTTGTTACAATGGTTGAAAAAGCTTGAAGAGAGCTTCCATGGAGGTTTCGGTGGTGAGGGAAGAAGAAGATGATGAAATTTTGTCTTATTCTCCAACTTAATCCTTTTATACTCCTCAAGTCCACTTATTTACAAAAACGCCACTCTTGTACTGGTTTTTAAACATCTGCTTGTATAATTTCCAGTGACCATCGAAAATTGTCATACATCATTAATTTGATGTCAATAAAATTATTATTCACTGCTCTAGTTTTAATTACATCAGTCTCAATACTGATTTATTTCAGTGTACCAGGTAAACTAAATACTGGGTATTACATCATGCTTTGCTAATTTTGTTCGAGTTTCTTGTCCCCTGATTACTTTAACTTATAATGCAACCTTAAGGTTGTTGTTTTCCTCTTGAAGGTGTTCAATGATTGTTTTATATGTTGAGGTTGAAACATTTGGCTTAGGGCATAGCCAAAACCTTTCACATAGCCAGAATGAGTACCAAGTATTGTATCACAAATGTCTTCTACAATGAACTCATTCTTGTCAAAGATAGATTTCTCTAATAACTCTTACATCTTATTCTAAAATTAAGAAAATAAAATCAATATTCAATCAAGATATTACTACTTACTACCACATTAATAAATGAAAAAAATATTGAACAAACTTTTATAATTACATAGTTGTTTTCTGCTTCTTCTGACACCCATCTTTTACCTTCCTTATAGTAAGCAACTTTATATAATGTGATCCTATCACACTCCTGTCCATGTTGTTCCTTCTCACTTTATTTTATGAAACAAAAATACAATGTACAATAAATAATGTAGTGTTTATTGATATAAGTGTAACTTGCAAACAAAGATCTTACATATTCATTTCTAACAACTACAAATGACTTTGACCCTTAATTATAAGGTGTTTTCATTTTTTCTCTACTAACCTTTGCCTTTTTACAATATTCCTAGATCAAGAAAAAAAAGATATCGCAGCTGTTAAATCATCTAACAAAATTAATGAAAGTAAACGTGAAGGAAAAGAAAACAAACCTGAACATTCAATTTAACCTAATAATCACACAAACTATTCCTATTTCTTTAGACATTCATTTAGGAATATGTCTTCATGCCTTTGCATTAGAAGGACAAGATTTATAATACTTATGCAACTTGAAATGGCGATCCTTGGTCCTTTGTTTCAATAATGAAGTAACACAGTTTTAAAACATTCGAGTTCTCAATATCCACAATAGTCAATTTCAACTATGAACAATAAGTAAAGGTGTAATTAATCTTAAAATCATTTAAACAATAATGCATGTAATTAAATATTTTGAAAAATTAACATAACTTTATCCAAAGCATTTTCAAGCAAATTTTCTTCCTTCAAGTCCTTAACATGTTTTAGGTGAAGTAATTCTATTCTTGCAATAATCCTCAACTTATGCATATTAGATCTTGTTTACAGGAAGACCTTGTTGAGTATCAGTCTGTATTAATAACTTGCAATTCAATGCAACATTCATTCTTTGCAACAAATCAATAATGATAAGAAAATATTAGAATATACTAGTATATATTTGAGCATAAGTCTAGTTGAAGGTGTTAAAAAACAAACCTGCACTAGTTACTTCATTGTTGTTTAAGGCAAAATGAAGTTGTGTATGACTTGAAGGAAGAATATTATTATTGCTTTATTTCTTCTTAGCATCAATTGATTGATCTAGTTGAAGTTGCACATCCCTCTATTCTATAAGTTTGATAGTTGCTACCTTTTTCCCTTTGTTTCTACAGGTGTCATTATGTTGGATACTATAAGAAAAAAAATACATAAATGTTACCAACATTACGTTCGAGACAATATAAAGAGAACTTTTATGATACATTCAATCATCATAATCAAGATACATTCAATCATCAATATTAATCACATTAATAACATTAATATTACCAATATTACATTTGGGATAACAGAAAAATCACTTTTACTACTCATTCAATCATCATAATCAAGATGCATTCAATCGTCAATATTAATCACATTAACAACATAAATGTTACCAACATTATGTTTGAGAAAATAAACCATGCACTTTCATGATACATTTAATCATCATAATCAAGATACATTCAATCATCAACATTAATCGCATTAACAACACAAATCATCAATATTAATCATATTAGCATCATAAATGTTACCAACATTACATTTGAGACAACAGAAAGAGCACTTTCATGATACATTCAATTATTATAATTAAGATAAATCATCAACATTATTTACATTAACAATATAAATGTTACCAACATTAATGGTAAACCATGTGTACAAGGCTCCCTACTTTGCGAAGGTTGGGGAGGGTCATTAATTGTACGCAACCTTCCTTTTGTATTTTTTACAAAGAAGCTATTTTTGTGACTCGAAATAATACTTTTATAATAAGATAATAGAAAGAGCACCTTAATGGTACCTTTAATCATAATAATCAAGATCTTCAGAATCATCATCACTAATTGCATTATGATTCAAATCTTCATCGCTATTATATTTGGAAAAGTATCATCATTTTCATATAATTCATCCTGATTATAGTTTTCATCTCTTTCTACGACAATATTGTCTTATACTTCAGTTGCTTTTAGTATATTAGGATCACCATCTCTTATATAGAATGATGATATATCCTCATCTTCTATTTTGAGAGCTACATTATTCAGTTGTGATTTAATCTCTTAATATACTTTATCATCATCATCACCATAATTTTGGCTTTTAAGTCGACTGTCACACTCTTTTTTTGGATGTAACTCTATTAATAATGCAATTTGTATATTTTTCCCACACATATGAGGCCCACATGTCAAAGCATATAATGTTGTCATCGCTTCTAACAATTTACAGTTATGTAATCGAATCATTTATAAAAAATATAATTAAACGATAATGTTGTAATCTCACCTATAACGTTCATTTGTTCATACTATTACATTAATAACTTGCTCGATTCTTAGACGATGATGGGAAGTTTATCTTATGTCTTTCTTCAACATTAACCTTACCTTTGCTTCTAATATCATCTTTATGCTATCTATTTAAAAAAGTAAATTGATGTAAAAAAAATAGAGGTTGAATGCTAAATTTGAATATGAAATAATGAATGAGAAGTAATATACATATTCCATATATAAATCAACTTTCTCACAATTGTTCAAATATACCAATGGACAATTTCAAGTTCATCTTTAGTAACTCCACATATTTTCTTGTTCTAAGTGACCTTATTTTTTAGAGAAAACTGACAAGGCACCATTTTGATCTAAATCAAAGTTACATTCTTCTCTATTAAATCTTGTATCCACATCGTTTTAGTACATAAAACAAATGTCAAGCATTTATTCAATACATAAGCCTCTTTAATAGAGACTTTAGGTTGAGCTCTATTGTGTACGTAATGTTTAAGAGAGCCTAAGAACCCAAAAAATATAAAGCATTAGCATTTGTTACTAAATAATAATTAAAGACAAAAATGTAGAAGTGAATATAAATCACCTTTTAATTGGGAACATCCATTGAAATTGAACTGTTCCATAAAATTTTGCCTCTTATGGTAAATGAATTGCCAAGTGCACCATAACATTAAAGAATGATGGTAGGAAAACTCTATAACATCAAAGAATGATGGAGGGAAAAAAAGTTGAAGCTTATATAGAATCAAAACCATGTCCCTTTCCATTTAAGTTCTATTTTTTTTGTTTTATAACATAATTGCTTAAAAAAATCACCCAATTGTGCCAAAGTTACAAACGCTTCCTTCGACAAACACCCCCATATTCCAATAGGAACTAATTGTTGTGGAAGTACATGACAACCATGAATTTTCAACCTGGAAACTTTTCCTTCATTAGCATTGACACAACGAGCTATATTAGATGCATACCCATCAAGAAACTTAACTGATTTAAGAAATTGAAAAACATTTTGTTTCTTCTTTTTTTTGACATATTGTAACATGTAGGTAGAATCATGCATGACCCATCATCTCTCCTTTTCAAATGCAAATATTTTCTTATGTTCATGTCTTCCAAGCTAATATAGCCTTGAATGTGTCTTTCGATTTGTTGTCAATTCTTATCAAAGTACTTTAAATATTCTCGTAAATGTTTTTTTTCAATATGCATTACTTCAAGATTACAATATGAAAAATTGAAAAATATGTTTTTCTATTCTAATTAAGATCAAGAAAAGTTCGCTTTCACTTTCTATTACTTAGGTCTTTGCTAGGTGTAAACTCTTGCAAATGTGATAGTTGATCAAGCACACCATCATCTAACAAGTATAAAGGAGCTTCACTGTGTTCTACTTTGCCATTAAACAATTTGCTTCTTCACCATTTATAAGTAACGATGATGTCCTATATAACATATTTTACTTTGTTGCCTCATTGAATGAATTTAATGGTTACACGTAGGACATGCCGTATACCCTTTAGTACTCCATCTAGAAAAATTGCCATAAATTGGAAAATCATTTATAGTTTAGAAAGCAGTCACATGCTTTCTAAAATTTTCACCTTCAACAACATCATAAGTTTCTAATTCAACCTTCCAGAGATGATTTTAATCATCAATTAGTGGTTGCATGTATACATTGATATCCTTACCAGGAGCAGTAGGTCCTGTAACAAGTAAATACAATAATAAAAAGACTTCTTCATTCACATATATAGGGGTAAATTGTATGGTACAAGAATTACTAGCCACATGCTATAAGAAGTACTTATATTACCAAATGAACTTTACGACAATCCTTTGCAAATCATGGAACTTAACATCAAGGTCTTTCCATGCTTTTGATTATCCTAGATGACCCATAATGTTATCATCAATTTGTTTCTTTTTATGTCACCTTATATCTATGACTATTTTTTAAATACATAAAATGCCTTTGTATTTGTGATTTAATAAGGAAGTATATCAAGATTTTATGATGTATCTTTTCTCCTTTTCCATCATCCACTTTCCACCTTGATGCACCATAAATAGGACATTCTTAAAGATCTTTAATGTTCTTCCAAAAGATAGCACAATCATACTTATAAACATATATTGATATATATCCTAATCCAAGGTCCCTTAACAATTTTTTTTTGCTTCATAGTAAGATTTAGGAAATTTGCGGCTGATCGATAATGCATCATTGAGCGACTTAATTAATATGTTAAAAGATTTTTTACTCCACCTATTACATACCTTCAAGTGCAATAACTTGACAACAAAAGATAGCTGTGAGAAATTAGAACACCCTGGATATAATTCTTCTTGATTAGGTTTTAATAAATTATCAAAATTATCTTTAATAATTATATCTAATGTATTAGGCAAAGTATTATCATTCATAGTCTGCATATAATTGTCCACATCTTCTAACATTTCTCCAATCCTATCATCTACGTCATCATTAATATCGCTATCATCTACAACATTATTGTTATCACCATCATCATCTGTATCAACAATTTTAACATTACTTGTTTTAGAACGTTTGCCATATTAAATCCATCTAGTAAAGAGTGATTATATGCCATAGTTTGACTTTGATTGTAGAAATTTATGCAATCTATACATGGACAATGAATTTCACATTCTAAACACATTTGAACTTTTACAAATTTCATAAAAGTCTTAAGTCCTTCTAAGTATTGATTGGACCATTTCTAATGAGTCATCCAACTTTTTTCCATATAGTTATACAATTATAAGTAAATTACTAAATGCAATTTAAGTTGTAAATAACATAATGGTAAATCAAAATTGACATACCAATTTTGAATTCTACCAAAGAATGCAATTGGTTAACAAAATATGACAAACCCTATAATAAGAGATATGACAACATAAGATTTTGTCGTTAAGAAATATGAGCTAGTTTATAATAGGAAGCATGAACCCATCTCCAAAACCCAGTTGTACATGCACTTTTATAGAAAAAGAACGTGAAAGCCACTTCCAAATATGTTCTAACTAGTTTGCAATGATGTTAATAAAGTGTTTAAACATGTATCTACAATCTATGTATCTAAGATTTTACTCAAATTTTCACAAGAATTCAAGTAGTGGGTTTTAAACATACATTTAAATTTCGAAGCAAGAAATATAAGATTTGATTCAATGTGTGCTTTCATTGTTATGAGCTTTAACACCTCCTGTTAGACTACCTTTGTAATTAAAGTATTAATATCATCATTCTTAACAAGCATAACAAAAATCTTAAGAAAGAATCAATTAAAAGACCTTATATCATATGATGACTTTAAGATAACCTTACGTATAACCTTACTAGCTATAGAGTTAGATGTTCCACTATAAAATAACCAATACCAAATAAAAAGCCTTTTTTTAGACTTGAAACGAGTGTGGAATAGGTACTATGAAACTCAAAATCATTGAACAAAAGATGCAAACATCTAAACTCTAATATGCGAACATTTAACTTAAACAAAAGAAAGTCTAAAATATGTTCTCTTTTGTTAGATTGGAAATTACTAAAGATGTTAATGATCTCATCTCTTTTCATGTTAAACAAATATTTAAATATAATAAAGAATCAAACATTAGGTTTCAAGACCTAAACTTACCTTATGTTTCGTAGAAAATACTCTCGAAAACATAAGTAATAAAATCAACCTTCCTATAAAACTAAGTAATCAAGTCGGCGTGTGAAAGAAATCATCTATATATTGCTCTATATATAACTTCCTCAAAAAATATATTCCAAAGGCTAAAAAGGATGTTAACTTTGGACTTGTAATCCATCTCCATGCTTAAATTGATAAAAGAAATTTACTTACAAAAGCTAAAAAGATAACAAGAGAACGAAAATGCAAAGTTAAAAATTTGCAATTTGAGTGCCATACATTCCGCTTGTCTTTTACATATGACGTCTAGTAGAGTATTCAACTTCTATATACTGTTATACATAAAACTCCCTTAGAAAAATATATTCAAAAGGCCAAAAGGGATGTTAACTTTAGGCCTATAGTCCATAGCCATGCTTAAACTGATAAAAGAAATTTACTTACAAAAGCACAAAAGACCTAGCCTTTGATGTGCCAATATAGTAAACAACATAGTAAACAAGTCAATCGAGTTTACTCTGGCAACTTTGCTATTACTAATACGGATGGTAATAATTCTATTTTTGGTGCTATGATTGAAACACTGTATGATCCCAATTGGTACCCTGATACTGTAGCTGCTGACCACCTTACACCAAGTTCTTGTAACCTTCAGCACAAGGGTTTTGAATGTGTACATATAGGTAGTGGAGTAGGTTTATCAATCAAACACATTTGCCACTCTATTCTTTATTCTCCATTTCTTTTTAATCATTCACTATCTCTGTCAAACATTTTACATGTTCCATCCATTACTAAAAACTTAGTTAGCATCTCTAAATTTGTCAAAGAAAATAAATATTATTTTGAATTTCAACCTATCTGTTGCTTTGTGACAGCTCAAGTTTCAAAGAAATTTCTTTTACATGAGACTTAAAAATGGGTTTTACACTTTTGACCAATTCCAAGTGAGTCATCTCTCTCCACTCAATTTAACTTAAGCCACTGTCACACTATAATTCCAGCCTTTGTCTTCATCTGTTGCATGTTTAGAGCAGCCTTTATCTACTACTATATGTCCTTTTTTTTCTCTCGCATCAAAAGCTAACTAGCTCATGCCAACTCAAAAGTTATTTCTTATGTACTAAACAATGTCCCTATTTGGCAATCAGTTGATTGCATTAGTTGTTAGCTGATTATATCAACGATTAGCTAACAGTTGATTATATTAGCTTATTTGACCAGCGGATAACATTAGTTGTTTATTAAAGATGTTTGGTAAAATTAGTTGCTTAGTATTAACTACTTAAGTGTAAAATAATTTATGAGGGCATGACGTAAAAAAACAAAAGAATCTGTAAGGCCATGATTAGATATTTAATTTTACAAAAATTTAAGTTTTTAACTCTAATAAAAAACATAGAACATTCTTAAAAAATTTGTCACTATAACATATTTTTTATTATGTAACCAAAAAACTTATTTCATTGGTTTAAAAAAACTCCCAAGTTTTGTAACTGAAAAACTTACTTCATTGTAAAAAAAATTATCACTGTAGAATACATGCATGATTTTTAATTATGCATGAATTTTAGTTTGAATTATCCATAATATCACTATAACATAAATAGCATAATTCAAAAATTAGGAAAGGAGGGTACAATATTTTTGGTTGATCATCAAAAAAGCTCCTCTTGTGGAGCTTTTAGAAATCAACTTATTCGAGTTAAATAAGCTAACCAATAAGCCATTTACCAAACACATCAATAGCTTTTTAAGATGGTTAAAAAGCTAACATTTAGTTAATAAGCTAAAAAACAGCTTATCAACTATTCGCCAAACACCTCCAATGTGTTCATTGTTTGCATCCTATAGTTGGACTTGACCTCACATTCCAAGTTGATCAAAAAAATTACTCCACCAATCCTGGCACATTTTGTGGTTTGCAAGAATCCAAAATCGAAAGCTTTCTAGTGATATGCTTGTGAGGAAAGAGTATTTGTTAAGCTAAACATCCATGATATTTCAAGCAGCAAGTACCATAAGGATGAAACAAAAATCTTCACCGCAAAGAAAGAGTGACATAAACTGTGTGTAAGGTTGTAGACAAAGCTTTAATACACAACACAATTTACTTAAAACCTTAAAAATAACAACCCTAGGTTGTCCTGTTATTAGAAAAAGAACAAAGAATAGCACACGAATAAGACCTCAATTTTATGTTTATAATTGAATGACAAAACTTAGGTTTTTAGAAATTGAGAAGTTCAAAATTCATCAAAATAAGCTACATAAACCAACAAATTGGAGAGAAGAGTTGTAAATAACATACCCAAAAACAAACGAAGACAGATGAAGAAACTTGAGAAAACAAGCTACTAGAGCAAACACGTTAGAGAGAAGACAAACAAGGAAGATGTTAGCAGACAAAGAAAGACGGAAGGAAAAACAAATAATGAGTGTCTTTAGGTTATCAAAACGATGTCATTTTCAATGTTTTTAATATTCTTCTATTTTGCTACGAAAATAACTTCGTAGCGAAATCCTTTTAACTACAAAATTTTATTTTTGTAGTTGATAGTTAAATGATTTGTGTGTTTTAGCTGTGAAAAATATTTTGTATTAAAAGGTTTTTAGCTACGAAAATAAGTTCACAGTTAAAAAAGTCAATAAAACTTATTAGCTACGAAATATTTTTTGTAGCTAAAAACATTTCATTAGGAAAAAAACTCACAGCAAAAAATGTCCCTAAATCATTTTAGCTACGAAACATAGCTCATAGTAAAAAAATGTCGTCAAATCTCTTTAGCTACAAAATAAAATGTAGCCTATGCTAAACATAGATAATAGTTTTAAATAACCCAGCGAAATATTTTAAGTTGGAGGTATTGTTACAAGAGGCTATGATTTTGAAATTTTGTAGTCAAAGATTTACTTTTAGTTACGAATTTCAAATTTATGCAAAAAAGGATGTAGCCAAAACTCCTATTTGTTATATTGAATTGAGGTTCCTCTTCATCGTGAAAGAAGATTATTAAAAAATTCCTCTTTTTCGAGAAAAGATTGTACAAAGATCATTTTTTGCTTTAAAAAAGAAGTATAGTGGAATTTCAAAAAATATCTTAGGAGTAGTGATTGAACCCAAGTTTACATTATTAATTGGCTGCATTTTCATAATTGTTAAAGTACTTTTTGACTCTTAATTGATGATTTTTGTGTTTAAATTGGTTCCCTATGTTGAGCTCATATTATTTGCAATTTGAGTAAAATTGTTGCAAATTGACATTAATTGCATTATAATTTTTTTAAGTACAATTGATACTGCAAATTGTTATTTTATATTGTAGGAGAAAAAGGAGTCAAAATGATCAGAAGAGTCAACACGGCGTGAAGTCCTTACGGCACGTCGCGTGAAATACGCGGCGAAGCGTAATTATCTCGTCGGGACGCATGAAAGAGAAGACACGTCGCGACTTGTGCCAATTCCTACGTCGCGGCGCATCATGTTTAGCAGCACGTCGCGACGTCAAATAATTAACTCGTCACGACGTGCATTCGGGTATTTGGACTTTAAATGGAAAGATCACTCACTGTACCGGCCCAACCCGTGAACCATCCTTTAAATATTGCCGAATTAGGTTAGAATAGGGATCTTATCTTATCTTTTGGCAATCGACACTCGAAGAGAGAAGAGGCCGACAAGCTAGGAGAGAAGCAACAGGGAGCATTAGCGACACCCCTTCCCCAGGGTTCCCTTCGGGGTTCCCTGGGGTCATTTTCTTTATAGTTTTTTTTAATCTTACGTTCCTCTCTGTCGTTCTTCGTCGGCTCCACCAGGGTAGCTGGGATTCGTCACTGGTTGTGGAGCCTCCGGTCGCTATGCGTGGCTAGGCATTTCTTTCCTCCTGATGATGCAGTGATGGCTGGAGTTTACCGAGCTTCAAAGGGGAGTAGCTTAATCTGTAGTTTAGCTATAATTTATAAATGCCTAAGTCTAGGGTTTGTAACTTGTAGTGAAGCTACTTGATTATCGTTAAATGTTGGACATTTAATGTGTTTTTTGGATTAGTAGTTTACATTGTCACGTTTAACTACATTGTTATGAACAGCCAAGTTGAGGTTTATTGCTTTGTAGTTAGATTTGCTTGATTAGAGTTTAATCGGGTGTTGAACAATGTAATGTGTTATGGATTTGTTTATGTAGAACTTTGAGCTTAAATATATGAAGTCTCATATATGTCCA
>JANKOE010000004.1:18146350-18168678 GCA_026284465.1 Erythroxylum citrifolium
ACCAAGAAACATGACGGTGTGACATTCGTAAACAACCGATGTCGAGAGCTTAATGTATGTTAATTTCATAGGTTAATATTCAGTCTGACTTTTAATTTCCACTTTCTAATTATAATATATGCTTTGCGCCCTAATAGGACCACATACAACAGACAATTGGGCAACAGTCGCAGCATGAACAACCTGTTGATGAGGCCCAGGTATATTATGATGCTGTGGGTGGCAGGGACAGTCGAGGAAGGATCTTTGGCCTAGGATCATATGCCAATGCATTTTATTCGGACTCTTCCACCATGTCGACAACAGTAGCATCTACTTCAGAGCCGACAAACCGACGTATCATTCAGCTTGAGGCCTCAATGAATACTATGATGGAGGTCATACAAAAGCTCACAAATGAGGTAGAACAACTGAGACAAACGAGGAATGCAGACTCACAACAGCAACGCTCACCAAGACAATAGCATTGTCGTAGTTTAGAATATGGTTTTCAATTACACTTCACAGTTAAGAATATGGTCATTTGACTTTTTTGCCTAACATTTTCCGTTGGTTCAGAACTCTTCAACATATGTTATGATAAATTTTAATTAGTTATTCAAATGTTATGCACTGTGATTTGTAGGTCATTTCAGCGATTAAACAGGATCCACTTGGTAATTTTGGCAAGATTGGCAATATTCATCAAATATTTATCATATTACCGACTGTTCCGTCGGAATTTAATTTCATACTTGCCGAAGGTCCGTCGGCAAATTAACTTCATAATCGCCGACGGTTCGGTCGGAAGTTATGCCGATGGTTCGGTCGGTATATAATTCCATCATTTACCGACCGTTCGTTCGGCAAATGTTTACCGACTGAACCTTCAAACAGTCGGTAAAATTAGCGACTGCGATATCGTCGACCAACGTCTCCGTCGCCCTACACGGTCGGCAAAATATATTTTCGACCAAATATGAGTCTATTCAGTCTGTAGTTTCCGTCTGTATTTTGCCTTTTTCTTGTAGTGAATATTCGGAAGTTTTTTTAATACAACCTGGTTAGAGTATATGTCGTTTGCATTACATGTCGAAAAGTTTGATAGAGTCTTATTATCATATCCGTAAGTAAGTTAGAAAGCAGGAAAAGAGAAGATGAGGAACATAAAGAAAATGAGAAGACTTCCTCAAGTCACCATATTCTAAAAGGTTGTCAATTATACTAACAGAATAACATATTGACAAAATATAAAATACCCAAAAAAATTATAACGATATGACTCTACGTAAGCTACTAAGTTTGTAATTTTATAAACGACAAAACATTCTTCTAACTTCCAAAGCTCTATTTTAGGCTTGATCAACTTGTTTCTTACTCTTTTCTTATTTTTGATACAAAAATTTAATTTGGGGCCTAACAATCACCTCCCTTTTTGAAATTCTCCTGATTCTTAAGGTGAAAGGTTGGAAACTATTCCTTAAGCAAGGTCATAGGTTCTCAAATGGCCTCAAACTCTGATAGCTATATTTATTTGTCATGCTCTTCTGCTACCTCAGATTTGTTCACTGCCTTCTTAGGTTCAATCACCTGTTGTATAGTCTCACTTAAAATTGGAGGCATTGGTTGACTGGATGGGTCTCCAATAACTTTTTTGAATTAAGGCACATAAAAAATGAGGTGTATGGCCGAAGTTTTGGTAAATCAGACCTATAAGTCAACCTTCTAACTTTACTAACAATTGTAAAAGGCTCGGAGTATTATAAAGATAAATTTTCATGAATCCTTCGAGCTAACAACTTCTGCTTATAGGATTACAATTTCAAATAGACCTACCTTTCTATTTAAAATTTCACATCCCTTTAGTGTTGATCTACTCTTTTTTTCATTTAGTTTTGGGCAATATGATATTATTCCTAAGTTCCAAAAGCATCTCATCACGTGGTCGTAACATGTTTTCTAGACTCTCCCACACATTGCCTTATAAAAGGAGCCCTTGACGGATGTATGGAAAGAAGAGTTATACCAAAACTCAACCAACGAAATACATCTTAGCCAATTCTAAGGCATCTCATCACCTTGTAGATAATAAGATACACTCTATCTAAGATGAGTTTGTTGTAGCCTGGATAATTCTTCCTAAAAATTACTCATGAAAACTTCATATCTTTTAGAGATAACTGAGAAGTTTTACAATATGAAAAGTAACTTTCTAAAGTACTTTTTTGACCAAAAAGGATGCTTTAGTAGAATAAAATGGTTATATTTGCTAAATAATCCACCACCTCAAGTATAGTATTATACTCATGTAATTTTAGTAGTCCTTTCATAAAATCCATTTCCAAATCTTCCTAGATAGCTCGTGGGATAAGAAGAGGATGCAACAAACAGAAAGGTGAGAAGGTTTCATATATTTGGTTGACATGTTGGATAAGAGCTTACAAACTTGTTAATGTCCATCTGCATGCTTCCCAAAATAATTCCCCTGAAATTCTTTTATATGTCTTTAGGAAACTTCTATGCCCACCCATTGGGCTACTACGAAATTCCTCCAACAAATTTAGCAATATCTCCACGAATCAAGGCACCATAATTTTGCCTTTGTATTTAGTATGTTGGGATCATAAATCCAACCTAATTTGGATTGTGGATCCCCTTAGAGGGAACAAATGTGCTCAATGAGCTTCTAGTCCTTATGGACAAGATCCTCAATCTTCTTTCAATTAAGCAATATAGTATTAGTAAGAGCATTAATTTCAGTCAATGCTAGGAACCAAGAAAGTGCATCAACCACTTTATTTTCAAATTTTAGCTTGTATTGTATTTCAAAATTAAACCTAGTAGTTTGATTAGTCAAAGTTGATATTCTAAAAAAACTTGTTGTTGCTCTAATAGAAGGCAAAAGCTACATTAACCAGTTCAAACAATAAAATGCCTTCCCAATAAATAATGTCACAACTTTTGTATTGCAAAAATGTGGCCATTAATTCCCTTTTATAAATTAATATTTTCCTTGCCAAACTCCCCAATATATGACTGAAAAAATTGGTCTCCCATTTATGAAGGAATAGCCACTACTCCTGTACTTGAAGCATCAATTTTTAACATGAAAGTAATAAAAAATCACGTAAGACAAGAGTTGTTACCTCCTTTACTGCTACTTTGAGGAGATTCACAGCCTAAGTAGCTTCGTCACTCTAACTAAAGCTATCTTTCTTTAAGAATTGGGTTAATGACATTACAATTTTACCATAATCCTTTACAAAATATTGATAGTATCTAATAAATTCCAAAAGTCCTCTTAATTCTTTCAAATTCTTTGGTACTTGTCACTTTGCTATTGTCTTAAATTTCTCTAAGTCTGTAGCTACTCCTACCACTAAATAACAAAATTTGTCACATCACCATATTCTTCAAGGTGATCAACTGTACTAGTAGAATAAGATACTACAAAATATAAAAGACCTGAAAATCATAACAATAAGACTTAAAATATGTAAACCAATAAGCCTACAATTTTGTAACCAATAAAACATTCTTCCAACCTTCAAAATCTACTATCAAACTTGAGCTGTCTAATTTTTGCTATTCTTTTCATGTCTATGATACATAAATTTAACTTGGAGCCTACTAGTTTGTGATGTTATTTAACTTTGATATGGTGAAATTTCCTTTTAAGTTACTAATTATATTGGGATAACCAATCTTAAAGTGTCCGATCTTTTAGGATATTTTTTATTTTGTGCCCAAGTTTTTTAAAATTTTTAATTAAATGATCAACCTTATAAAATCTTAATAATTCAGTTTAAGACATTATTTTAGGACATCTACAAGTTATGAAAAGCAAAGATTTTGTTAGTCAAATTAGAAAATTACTAACGGAATTAAGTTTCGAACTAAATTGTCAAAACTTTAAAAGGTTCGTTACTTAATTGAATAATTTTGAAGCTTGGACACTAAATTGAAAAAAAAACTCAAAAGGTTGGAGACTTTAACATTAGTTATCCCAATAATATTCTTTAATTTAATTGTATAACATAACTATATTTAATCTAATTGATATAATAACAA
Source organism: Erythroxylum citrifolium (assembly GCA_026284465.1). NCBI lineage: Eukaryota > Viridiplantae > Streptophyta > Magnoliopsida > Malpighiales > Erythroxylaceae > Erythroxylum > Erythroxylum citrifolium. The sequence goes on from JANKOE010000004.1 coordinate 18,150,401, forward strand.
TTCTCACTGATGAGTATATTAGTGATTTGGGTGGAAGAATATATAATTTGAATCTTAATAAAAGAAATTCATGACTATCTTCTGTGATAGAAAAATCCAATTTTCTCGTCCTTCTCTTCATTTTTGTATTATATCTGTAATATTGTAAAAATAAAATTTAAGTTCAAAATATTTAAGAATGGTAGTGCCAAAAAAAATCTTATTTATTATTTTTGATAACTTAAACAAACCCAAGTCAAATATAACAAAATTAATAATCAACTCTTTTATTTTGTTCATTTTAACAATTAGGGAATGGTTTGTTATTTTAATAATTTATGTAATTATTATGTTTTATATTGATTAAATTATACCATAAATTATTTATTAGGTGTTTAAAAATAATTTAACAAATATTACTTATAATGGTTATAACAACCAAAAATAATAACTCTGTCATAATCTAAAAAGAGTCAATGGGTCTCTTGGAAGGTCTCTCGTCCTAACTTTGTTAAGCTTATTGTGGATAGTAGCTCTTTGGAAATTCAGGCACTGCAAGTTGTGGTGGTCTGTTGAGGGATGAGTTTGGGGTTGGATTGTCGGTTTTTCAGGCTATCTTGGTCTGGCAGCTAATATGTTGGCTAAGCTTCAAGCCATATTTCATGGAATCTCTCTAGCATGGAATCGTGGCCTTAGGAGTTTTCTTGTGGAATCAGACTCTTTTGAAGCTATTAATCTAATCTCTAGAAATTGTCCGCGCTCCCATTCTTATTTGGTTATCATTGAGGAATCATGTGTCTTTCGCGGAGGGATTAGGTTTGTTGTATTAGTCATACTTTTAGAGAGGAGAATCAGTGTAATGACTTCTTGACAAAACAAGGTTATTCTTTGTATCGGTGGTTTGTGTGTGCCAGGGATTCACCAACCTTTGCAAAATGATGTTTGTTCTGTTTCTTTTATGAGGCTATTGGCCCTTTGGTTTTTTCCTGTTTCCAATTCACTGAAAAAAAAAGAAGTTTTCTCATGTTACTTTGTAGACCATGGGGTTGGAATGGTTGAATACTATTTGGGCCTTGGTACAAGGTGAAATTTCAAAGATGCTTTGAAATCTCAAGTATTTTAAAATTTTGGTATTGATTATGTAAGTAAAAGATAGGATTAAATGATTATAATTTATAAATTATTAAGAAATAAGTTATTTTAATTAGCTGAAACCCAATAATTGAAATGCACTTTTCATGCCTTCATTAACAACAATTTCACATAAATCTCGATTCCCAAATCGCAATGGCCAGTAAAGCGTGAAGAAATAACCTAGAAAACATGTGGCTGTATGGGATTTCACATAAATTTCGCTTTTGTTTTATGCCATTTATGATGTTATTACCAAATGTTTTGTAGTAATTAACTTCGAAATCAAATTTGATTTTCAAGTGCTACTTTCTTAGATGATCATATTTCATATCTACTGTAATTTCTAAATCAGTCGTTCAATTTTCAAATTTAAATATTAAAAATTGGTCTAAAATTGAAAATCAACTTAATTATTAAAATTAAAAAAAAGAATTAAAAATCAAGGTTTCGCACACCTATTTGTTTATGACAAAATCAACTTAATTATTAAAATTAAAAAAAAGAATTAGCCAACTCATGGAGGTGCTTAAATATTGTGTTATAAAGCCAAACAAAAACAATAGAGGCTCCCGCTAGAGGTCTGGTAAAAAATCTAACAATAACCTATGACTCATAGATGTTATTCATAAGTCAATTGACCATAATTAAGCAACTAATTATTAATATTTACAGAGGTCAACTTTATATCACATACCAACTTCAAAGAATTCCCATCCCTCCTCATCCAAAGAATCTTTGACAATTGCATTAGCATTGTCCTCGTCAAATCTGCAGTTTGGTGATTCTCCATCCACAGATGATGCGGGGTTTGCTTCTTCTGGCGGCTCAGAAGTCTCACCTATTGGAGCGGTCACCATACTTCTTGACATACTTCTTTGGGACGAGCCTGATGAGGCTAAAATGCAACTCGTCTGACTTGATGAAATAGATTTGCTCAATGGAACTCGCTCATCAAACTTCCCTCTCAACAATCTCACATCCTGACATATAACATAGATCTCTCCTCTGCAAACAAAATGGATACGCATTCTCTCATACTAGCATAGCACACTTTGAACTAACTAGCAAAACACAAATGATTGCAAAATACAGTCAAGTTTCAAGATTGCAAGTAAACTAAACTATGTTTATGTATAGTGGTAGGAACAAGTGAATTCCCTCCTATTAGTAGATAAAAGTCCTTCGGCCAAAACAGTAGTTGCATTTGGACTGAGCACAATGGAAAGATAGGAATACTATTAAACAGATATCTACAATTGGAAATAGAAACACAAAATTCAAGAAATAATGACAGGAAGACTTACTGCAGTGCATCAACAATCCGCCCACGTTCCACCAGGAAATCACGTAACTGGAATAGAGCAAATACGCAACGTAAGAAAGAGATCATTGTAATTTTCTTAGGCTGGTTAAGAATCAAATACTAGCCTAGGATCTACCTTAGAATTTGCATCTGCCTCCTCTTGCAGGATCTTTGACTCTTGGACCACCTTCTCCATGATAGCTTCTTGTTCAGCAAGGCCAATTCGTGCACCTTCTTCCTTTTCCAGCTTCTCCTGCTCAGATGCTAGTCTCAGCTCCTCAGCTGCTGCTAGTCGTGTTTTTAGGGTTTGATGTATCTAAATATAATATCACATTCAGAATGTAACTACTCACACTTTCAAAGAAGACAGATGACAAACAAAATTCTAGCACAATAATCATGAAATCATTGATCACACTACACACTTAGGATTAGACAGTAGCAAGAACACAACCTACATGGAAAAGGAAAGGAGAGAAAGCAGAAACAGGAATCATACATAAGAAATAGAATTGAGAAATAAAGGATCAAGAATACAAAGAAGTACCTCATCAAGAATAGCAAGAGCTCTATCTCTTTCTTCTGACAATAGAAGTAGGCGAGCCTGCAGTTCCTTCATTTCGGTGCCTAGAATTGCCCTCTCACCATAAATTTCTCCAGCATGCTAAACAATCAGTGAATCAGATTTGGGATTACGAAATGAAGAACATGTACTGAGAAAGTCACACAAGATGCTGCAACATACCATGTCATTTGTCTCCTTTGCATGCACAAGCAACTGTTTAAGCTCTTCCACCTTGCTTAAAGTGTCCAACCCTCCCCTTGAAGCTTCCACTTTGGCGTTTTCTGCTGCTTGCTCTTGGAGTTCAACTTGTCTCATCATGAGCATAACTGACTCCATGGCTGAAAACAAGGTTTTCTGAATCATCACCAAACAATTAGATAGTTCCTTATAGACAAGGCAAATCTAAGAACATAGTTATCAATTGATGAGGTGAAACAGAATTAAGAAGCGAATGACTTAACTTCACTATTCCTTGCTTCTTCTATGGTCAGGCATGCCACAATATTTTGGAGATTACACCGTCATATTTACCAAATTAAATTGCTAGCGATTAATGATTTATTTTATTTACAATAATAAGCAACATTAATCTTCTGAAGAGTTGAGCATCATTTTGCAATAAGACAACATCCAAAATTGTTACCTTATTGTTTCTAGCAGAATCAATGATATCTTCAAGAAAATTGATCTTCATCTCTTGGTCAGACTTTGCACTCTTATTCGAGCAGCTTGAAAATTCAGTATCTAGAACATCATCCGCAGTATGCTGTGTATAAACAGAATTTTCCATCTCCAGTGTCGTCCCATCTAAACATGATTCTACTTGAGGCCACTTTCCACAAAAAACCGGGCCAGAATCAATTTGACATTCAGAATTCTTAGCTAAATTGTCAGTAGTCAAGCTTTCATTGCTCCCATCATTTTCCTGTATCAAACCGGCAGAGTTGACTTGCGGGATCTCGTCATTTCTGGTTGTGATGAACACACTTTGGATTTGACCTAAAGAGGTTGGCGGCTCACATTTTGTTTCAGACCATATTTGACAGGAAGAAGTAATGCCTTTATGTCCCAAAGCATTCAACATGATTTTGGAAGTCTGACTTGAGCAAGACTGGACATTTTCCTCTTGAAGTTCAGGATTTACGAATAGAATCAATTCCTCATTTTCAGAAATTTCCTGTAACTGATGACTAGCAGCATTTGAATCATTAGACGAAACAGATGAATTCTGGCTATTGAATTGATAGGTTGAGTCAGAAGAATAGCCACTACTTGTAAGATGCCTTTTGTCACTATCGATACCACTTGCAGAACCCAAATTGCAGGTATTTTCTTTAGTCAGTAGCATTTCTTCTGAAGGAATATCCACAGTTCTTTCTGGAGTAACTTGATGAGGTGTCAGCACATTGGCCTGTTCTTCAATAACTGCACATTTAACAGAGAAGTATCAGGAGTCGTGCATAGAGCAATGAATTGCTTAAATTTAGAAGACTTAAACAATACACAGGTTTCCTTCTTATTAAGGATAAGCAAAAGTCAGATTGAAGGTAAACATAGAAGTACACAGTCATATATTTGCTCTCTGATAGAAAATTAAGACCTTGAGAACTTGATGAACTAAGGAAATGCCCAGATAGACGAGGAAGGACATCTGAAATAACTATTTCCACGGCGATATCGGGGTCTTTTGGGTGCTCAATAGCAACAGCCCTCAGAAGGCGTGAATCAACCTGCAGAAGATGATATTATTTAAAAAGACTTCGTTGAGAATTAACAATTAACACAAGAATGTCGTTGACAAACAGCTTACTTTAAGATTAGAAAATGGTCTAAGCATCTTCACTCACAAAGTAAGAAAAGAAGAAGTAAATTTCTATCATATTTCCATCACATTAAGACATGAAGAAATTGTGTAAAGGAGTTCCTTCAAATACGATAAACCAAACCCAAACTTCTAAAAATTACATAAGTAAGTAAGATCAATTACTTAAAATCAACCTCATAGAACCGTAGGAAATAAGATCGATACCTGCGGAAACACTTCCATCAAGGATTGATAAACTGTATTGAACCCCATTTAGCCAGCTATCAATCTGTAAAATAATTACACTACAGGTAAGAAAAAGATAATAAAATCTAAAAAAATAAAAAAGTTGGAAAATTGCAACCACTTAGCAGAAGATTACTGATCGATCAAAGATTAATGATTGATGATCTCAAACACAGAACCAATTCGATAAGAAGTTCTGCTAAAACGCTAGATTTAACCTAGAATCATGAATAGGAAAATAGTTATCAAAACCCTAATTCTAACGCTTCCCGATTACAGAACAAGACAACGCAATCAAAACCCCCAGACAAATAGGAAACAATTAGTTGAGAAGAATGAACTGAAGAGCTAAAAATGAAAAATTAAATCCCTTTTAGTACTTGTCTTATTGTTTTCTACAACTTTCTTGGGAACCAAAACAGAGAAAAAGCACCGACCTTCGCAGTGAGACTGGAGGAGGGAGAGGGACACTTAGAGAGAGAGGGAGAGGTGATTGGGAATTGGAAGAGTTCGTTTTCTAGGGAAACTAAAAGGAAGGGAGGGAGTACGAGGGGTACAAAACTGGGTATAGAGGAGTAAACTGTAAAGATTAAACGAGGGTAAATTGGACATTTGAACTAGTATGCGTTTCCACGTGGATTAGAATTGCATGGAGGAAACTTCCTCTCACCTTTCTCGGAAAGAAATCGTATGTACCGTTTGTCCAGTTCCAAACCAGTGCCAAACAATAACATTCACAAAACTCATTTATTTATTACAAATTTTGTGGATGAGATTTTGGGAACAAGTTTGGAACTAAGAAATCGATACAGACGATTTAGTCTCCACCTTCCTCTTATCTATAGCTCTATCATTTCAATAGGGTTTATTTACTTTTGTCGAACTTTCTCGTCATGAGCTCCTTATTAACCTACCTTTATATTTTGTTTTATTTTATTCTTCCTAAAAGTTTACTTTGAATATTTATAAAAAATAAAAAAATACAGAAATTTTTTTCAACTTTAGTTAGGACTATAAAACTTTAGAAATGACCCTGCCCAAAATTACTGACTTGTCCAAAGAGACCCCCATCTTTAGATACTTGGATTACTAACCTATTCTTTGAGTTTTTCCTGAGAGCTTCTTTATAGGTATTTGTGGATTTGGCGTGTGTTTCAAGTTTGAGGTCGATGTATTGAAACAATTGGTATTTTTTCTGTAATAGGAAAGTGACAAGTTCAAGTCATGGAATATTTAAAAAAGATAAGTTTGTACTCAATTAATTACAAGTTCGTGATCTTTTGTTTTTTGTTTTCTTTTTAAGTAGTATGTAAATACTTATATGTGATTATTTAAGTTTAGTTCCTGATAAAAATTTTAAGAAAACTATTTAGAGAGTATAGTCTAAACTCTACTGAAAATAATACTTTTAAAATTTTTATAATATGACTTTTAGGATTGCAAGGTATTGGAAATAGTGTGAATTAGTTCAAGAGTTTTCTTATAACCGCATAAGTCTTCTAGTATTAGATATGTTATTTATATTTATATTTGTGGTCTTTTTTGTAAATAGAGGATGAGCACCTCTATAAATATCGTACTCATTTTGTAATAGTTAAAAAGAAATAAAGTAAAGTTTCCTTTCATTTTTAATTTTTAATTCTCTCATTTCTTAACAAAATGATATTAGAGCTAAGTTTCTTAAAGTATAGAAAAGAGTGTTGTGATGAAAGTAAGAAATAACAAGTAATAGAATCACTTCCTTCTAATTTTCTTGTCTGATAAAGAAAAATTTCGAGGAATAATGTCTACGCATAGAAACTTTGTTTGGCTCCCAAGATGCTTGAGAGATAGTAGAGAAGGGCTATGAACAACTTCAAAATGAAAAAAAAACTATTTCAAGATGATAATAGAAGCTTTGTCCAAGATAAAAAGGAAGGATTAACAAGCTCTCACTCTCATCTATCAACGATTTAATGATTCAATATTTGAGAAGATAACTAATACTACTAGTTTGAAGGAAGTATTAAATATTCTATAAAAGTCTTTTCAAGGTATTGATAAAGTAAATAAGGTGAGACTTCAAACACTAAAAGGTGATTTTAAAGTTTTGAAGATGAAGGAATTCTAGTCAATTTTAGATTATTGTACAAGATTGAAGAAGACTACAAATCAATTAAAGAGATATAGAGATAAGACAAAAGATGTTCGTTTGGTGGAAAAAAATTTCATTCTCTAACTCCCAAATTCAATTATGTGGTATATGTCATTAAAGGATCAAAAGATCTAGACCCAGTGACTATTGAATAATTAAAGGGTTCTTTACAAGCTCATAAAGAAAAGATCAAGAGAAGACAAGAAGAGTCATTAGAGCAAGTTCTCAAAATTAAGAGTACTTTAGGCTATGTTTGGTTGAGGGTTTTATAAAGGAATGTAATATTATTCCATCGTTTGGGAGGATATTTTATAATGAAATGGAAAAGGAGGGTTTCATATTACATCTCATTCCATCATAAATAGTAAAAATGAAAAACCTCCCATTTGAGGGGTTTAGAATGTAATGTAAAATAATAAATAACTTTACACTATATTACATTATAAACCCTTCATCTAAACAACATTTTATTATATTACATTATGAACCCTTCCATCTCTCCCAAACAACAATTTTCTAATATTATATCCATTTACGTTCCATTCCATTATAAACAATTCCATTACATTCTATTAAAAACTTTACGTCCAACCAAATATAGCCTTAAAGAATAATGGATAAAAAAATCAATTTAGAGGATATAGACAAGGAATAGGCTGTGGTCGTGGCTTATATAGAAAAGGAAGAGGGAATAAAGACAACACAAACAATGAAGAGAGAAGTCAACTATCATAAAGAGGGCCTGGAAGAATAAGAGGAAGAGGACAAGGCTACTATTCAAATATAAATTAAAAGAGGTACAACAAGTCTAAAGTTTAATATTTTAATTGTCATAAAAGTGAATATTATTCTTGAGAACGTTATAGTGCCACTAATAATATTAAAGAAAAGGCTAATCTTATTGATGACAATTAAGAAGTTGAAGAGTCAACTTTGTTGCTAAAAACCATGGAAGAAGAAAACAATATTGATAATATATGGTACTTGGATAATGATGCAAGCAATCACATGTGTACTTAATGAAAAGATGAGAGGCAATGTTTCTTTTGGAGACTTATCAAAAAGATAAATTGAAGAAAAAGGTACAATTATCATCTCTTCCAAAAATGGTAGTCACAAGTTTATCATTGATGTTTATTATGTGCCTAAGTTAAAAAGTAATATTTTAAGTTTATGCTTTAACATTAAAACTCTAATTTGATTGCTAAGGTGATTATGTTAAATAATAAGATGTTCAAATTAAATTCAAAACATAATTTAAACGAAATTTTTGAAAGTTGATTTTCATGATGAAATATGGTGTTGGCACATTATATTTGGCCACTTAAATTTTAGAGATCTCAAAGTTATAGGAAAAAAAGAAGTTGGTAAAAGCTATGCCCTCAATTTACCATCCTAATCAATTATGTGAAGTATGTTTTCTTAGAAACATGCTAGGAAGAGTTTCCCTAAATAAGCAACAATAAAAGCAACTAGTCCTCTTTAACTTATACATGTTGATATATGTGGACCAATCAATCCAACTTCATTTTGTAAGAAAAATATTTCTTAGTTTTTATTGATGATTTTAGTAAAAAAAATTGGGATTATTTTATTGAATCAGAATCAGAAGCTTTTGTTTCTTTCAAGAATTTTAAAATACTTGTAGAAAAAAGGAGTGACTTATAAAATTAGAACTTTAAGAACCAATGGAGGAGGTAAATTTACTATAAAGAATTCAATAATTTTTGTGCAACTTATGACATCCGTCATTCTTTAACAATTCTTGGATCACTACAAAATAGAGTAGATGAGAGAAAGAATAAAACCATCCTTAAATATGGTAAGATGCATACTAAAGCCTTATTTCTTGTGTAGTGTATTTGTCTAGTCTCTCTGTATTATCAAATATCAAAGATCAAACCACTTAAGAAGCATGGAGTAGAATAAGCTTAGTCTCTATCAATTGCAAGTTTTTGGAAGCATTGTGTATGCTTAAGTGCCATACCAAGAAAGATCCAGGCTTGATGATCAAAGTGTTAAATATGTCTTTATTAGATATAAGTCACGTTCCAAAAGTTATAGATTATACAATCCAAAAAATGGTACAGTGATGAAAAGTGAAGATGTTGAATTTAATCAGAAAGCTATATGAAATTGGGTGGTTCATGTAAAGAAAAATTGTAATTTTTCTCCATATTTTTTAGAACAAGAACAAGAAGCCATGGTATCTTTACAAGAAATAACTCCTCCTCCTTCACTGTTTATGTTACCTTATAAAGAAAGTTCAATTGAAATGCTGATGAAAATGAAAGATGTAGGAGAAAAATATGTAGATGATCTTATTTCACTGGTAACAATTCAAGCTTCTTTGAAAAATTTAAGAAGGTTATGTCACTTAAATTTGAAATAACTGACTTAGGACTTGTTTCATATTACTTAAGCCTAAAGGTGAGGCAAATGGAGGAAGGAATATTCATTTCTCAAGAAGCTTATGCATAGGAGGTCTTAAAGGAGTTAAAAAAATGTTTAATTGTAATTCTAAAAACATACCTATGGTAATTGGGCTAAAGTTATCAAAATATAAATATGGCAAAAGAATTTTCCATTATTTTCAAAATTCTTGTAAGAAGTTTGAGATATTTAACATGTATAAGGCCTGATATCCTTTATTTGATTAGAGTAGTAAGTTAATTTAGAGAAGCTCCTACCTTTACCTATATGAAAGTTGCTAAGAGGATACTTTAATGCCTAAAACGTACATTTGACTTTGGACTATTTTATTCCTCATTTACTAATTTTAAATTTTTGAAATTTTTTGATAATGATTTTGTGGGAGATATTGATAAAAGAAAAGGTACAATTGATTTTCCATTTTAATAGTTAATTTTGCTATCTCATGAAGTTTAAAAAAATAATCTGTTATTATACTTTCAACTTGTGAATTTAAATATATGGCAGTAACTTCATTTACCACTACCACAAAAAAGACATTAGGTGATAGAGAAAAGTAGCTAAAAGTGCAATTATTGTTGCCTTTTCATTAAGGCAACATAATTTATACTGTCAAATAAAATGGCACTTTTATAAGTGTAAGGAAACAAAATTTCTTGATTAGGAAACAAAATGAATAATGTTGCTTCAAGTTTTAACTAAGGCAATAGAAAAGTTTCAAACTATAGCAACAAAGTTGAATGGATTTAATAATAGTTTTAGTCTTTATAAGGTAACAAAATGATTTTTTTAGGCAACTATATCTAACAACAAAAGCAACAACTTATTCTTTCATTAGAAATAACATGTTAATAGAAAAGTAAACCCTTGTCATTGAGTAGGAAACATTCATATATATTTTATTTGTACTACCAAATGTCAATAATAAAAACTACATTTACATATGTTATCATATAGTCCATATGGATTTGTGGAATTTAACCTTTAACATATCCAAAATATAATAGCCAAAAATCACTAGCTAAAATATGCACTTATATTATCTTCCTTTAGTCTACATAGAATATAAGTGCATCTACCAAAATATATAACAAAACCAATATGTATGAGCACTTCAAAATCCTTCGCCAAGTACCTCTTTATCCACTCTTAATCATTAACTTCCTATTTAAAAAATAAATTATAATTATTCTAAAACCATTAAACTAAGAAAGTTGATATATCTGAAAAATGAAATACTAACTACTTTATTGTGATCTCCAATTAATCAAGAAAATTAATTTAGTTCAAAAACTAACAATAAAATGATCAAGTTCTTTTTATAAACAAAGTTAGAAGGTATAAACATTTCAATCCACATTAGGTTCACTAGATTTGAAAATGGGGAATAAAAAATTAATCTAAATAGATAAGGCAACAAGATGATGTACAACAATAGTGAATTGGGGAACTTTATCAGCTGGTATTCTTTATGTTGATATGTACGATTAGGAGGAATAGAATAATCCATTCTTGATTGACTAGGTGGATTCAATTTACAAAGCATATCTATGTTAGTGGTGTTAGCTTACCCAATATAAGATTGAATGAGAAAGAACATTTGTTGCATCATTTCTTCTTTATCTTCTTTATCTTTTTCTAGTCATTTTTTTATTTCCAAACATTTGACTTTCTCTTTCTCTAATTTCTTTCTCATTTCTCCTTTTCGGCTTCACTTTCTGGTTCATCTTTTCTTCCAATGCAATATCGATGGACAATAGATATTTATTAGGAACTTCGTATAAGGCTTTACTCACTATATTATTTTCTTTCTTGTTAGATAATTTCACACCCCTTCTAAATAGTTTGTTATGTCTAGGACTTATCATTCCCTTATCAACCACAACTTCATCAATCTTTTGACTATCATTTTCTTTTTGCACTTCTTCAATGTGAGCATAAAAAAGAAAAGTAATGTATTATTTCTTCAATCAAATTGACCTTGATGAGGGTAACTACTGGTTTATGGGAAACAAACAATAATGACAATATCTATATTTTTAAAAAAAATAAAGAAACTTGTGGTCAAACTAAGGAATGCAAGCACCATATATAATTACAAAGAAACCTACTATAATTTCATTTATACTAGAAATAACTAATTTTAACAAAAAGAATAAATCAATAAAAAAATAAATGAAATGGGATCTAGGCGATATGAGTAGCACAACCAAAAAAATAAGATTAAAAACATATAAAATGAGCAATAAATATGGGCCTCTCAATGAAAGCAACAACAATATAAAAAATTGTTAATTAGAATTTTCTCTCTTATAGCTTTAGTAGCTTGCTTGTACACTTTTCAGGCTTTTTTTTAAATATGTTGCAAGATACTTTTCAGCATTAGAAAGTGGAGTTTTATCCTCTCTTTCATTTTTCTATCCTTGAAAATAACTGTTAATTAGAATTTTGAAATAACTTGATAGATTATAACTCATTGAAGAACTTATCAACTTAGCTTAAATAATTGCATAACTCTTAGGATAAACTATATGCATTTTAGTTTGATATTTTCTATTTTGATTATTTGTGTAAGAAATTTGATACATATTGAAACATTATATTAATTACATATCATGAAACTAATTTGTAAAAAAGTACTAATAATTGTCATACCTTCACATCTGGGTAGTCCTAATAAGAAACAAGCCCTTTAAAGATGTTTGTTATTATGTCGTTTCACGACTTGAAATAATTATGGACATATGTAAAGACATTGCAACCTAAATTTTAATCTAAAATATCTAAACACCTTAGTTGGAATTTGCCTCACATTTGAGGTTGTACAAATGATCTCTGTTATTTTCACTACTATAACAATGTTATCACCGAGACACACCACACATTTCATAATTAATTGCTTTCTCATGATTTCCCTTATACATAATAAAATCATTAGGACATGCATGTAGCTTTTCATAATGAAGTCCTAAATCTTTCTCAAGTTTCTTTGTTGTATTAAAGATTCAGGAATTTTTTCACTGGGAAAGACCTATTTAAGTATCCCTACGAGATCAATATAAGTTGCATAACTAATTCCATAAGTACACTTAAAAACATATAGTTGAATGATGAAAGAAAGTTTAGAAAAACTTCGATAACCGAGATATAACTTTTTGTTTTCCTTACTTTACCAATTTAAAAAACTTCTTTGCATCAACATTTAGATGAGTACTAACTCTTGCAGAATTATTGGTACCTTCGTCTATATCTTTAAAGGTGCCTTATTAAGGCATCTATAATATCATGAATAGACCTTCCATTAAATTCATTATTATCATCCATATCTAACTTGCATTAATTAATCCTTTATTAAATTCCTAACTATCATATCCTTGAGCAAATCCATCAACAATCAAATGATCATATATAGTATTTCTTATATACTAATAATAATTCCAACACTTCTTACATGGACAAGAAATATCATTCCCATTAGCCACCATAAAAAAATCCTTTTTAAGAAAACGATCAACTACACCTATATATTCATCATTGTATCTGGGAAAAGTCATCTAATGCCTATCTCCCTTTTCCATGGATAACTTACTGTTCATCAAAGCAACATATATGATGTTGATTATGTTACAACCAAGCATTTTTTTGTTGTGACATAATAAACCATGATGTTTTATGATACCTAATACATAAAACTTTGTAATAAACCAATTTAAATTGCTAATAGATTGTCTTGGAGAAATATATCTAAAATATCCCAATAATAGTACGCTTGCCAATTCTAGTTTTTACTTTAATTAGATATAAATCCAAATGCTTTAGTAATAATTTTGCAATCTACAAAGGAACATGTGCAATGAACTTACATGTTATTTCTATCATAAAACTAAGAGCATGTGCAATTAAATTCAAAATCTAACAATATCTTAAATGTTTCTACTTCTTGAGAGCTTGGTTTCGATCGAAAGCATGAAGAACTAATAACTCCTCTATGGACTATTCAGTAAGAAGAGGCAGATGGAATCAAAATGTTATTTACACAAAGTGATTGACTTTTTTAGTTTTAGCTTTTGTACAAAGTAACAAATTGAATAAAATTATAAAGGTTAGAACATTTGTAATTGGTTTAAGAGCTAGAAATTTTTATATTTAAAACTCTCCTTCAACTTTTAATACAAATTATTGACATGGATTTATGAACATGCTTTTCTTATATTTTAAAGAAGTCTGTGAAAAAAAAGTCGTAAAATAAATTCACCAGTAATTTGAGAATTACTTGTTACTATATAGGTTACACTAATATGAAAGGTTATAAAAGACATGTTATGAAATTTATATTCATATATATGTTTGCTAGTTGGCACTTATTAGTGTTGAAAATTTTGTATAAAAATTAGCATTGAAATACCAATTCTAAAAAATATCAAATCAATTGAAATCTCGACTTAGAAATAAGAACTTAATATAGAAATCTATAAAACAAAACCTTTTTCTTATAAACTTAAATAGGAGTACAATTAAATTAAACTTTATAAAGTTTAATCATATATTAAAAATTATACGAAACAATATAAAGAAAAGAAAAATAATGTTAAACATTTATATTTTACTTTAATACATTTTAAGCTCCTTTAGTTAGTAGAGTGTTAGCCTTTAGTTATAATTTATATTAGTAAGCATATATGGTGAAATTGTTTATTTAGAACAATTATATATATATGAAAATAATTAAGTTTTGGAGAATGTCCTCTAATTATCTAAAGAAAATAATGATTTTGAGATTTTTTTTCATATTCTAATATTAAATGGCCGAATGTTATGTAGTTAATGGGTATGAATGTCCATTTTTTGTGGTAACTGACGATGTGTTGAATGGGAGCACATTGATATATGTTTTTCTTACAGACTTTTAGGGTCCCTAAACTTCTTTTCTCTTGTGAAAATTTACACCATCTAATTGGGAATTGAGAGCTTAGAAGAATTCCAGAAACACAAACTTTCCGAGTGAAAACATATGGTAGGAGGTATTTCGATTTCTTCTACATTCAGTTTGTTTGTTATTCTAACATATATTATTGTTGAATATATGTTGAATTGTTTAATAATGTCATATAGTAATCCAAGACCCTTGTTTTGTTCAAAATCATTTATTCATCCGTCAAAAGCATCCCAATCAAGATCTCACTCTTACTTTTCTCTTAACCTCACGAGAATAAATACACAAATCACTTAAACTTTTATTTTGCAAGATTGTAATTTAAGACAAAAGGGATCGTTCTCACCAGAAACAAAAAGGGATTGTTATCCTACAGTTATTTCTAACAAGATAAGGTTTAAAGTTGATGACCTTTGGCTTTTCTGATAAAATAGAAATAAACCAAACTCACACAACATCGTGGATAATAATGCTCATAAATTAATTTTCTGGTTTATTTTTTTTGATTTTATTGTAGAGCAAGAAGACTCTATCATAATTCAAATAATCTTGATGGATGAGAATGCCATGAAATTCTATTAGAATGAGCCATAAGATCCAATATAATTTTTTAAATAATGAACATATTGAGTAAAAGATGTACAACTTTATAACTGAAGCAAGAAATACGAAAGAACCTAGATGACCTGTTTGGAGTGTTATGAAGTTGGGCTGGGATTGGTGGAATACTTATAAGACTTTTTGTAGTTTTGATTTCCCAAAAACTAATATCAATTTAATTCTATAAAATAATTAATGCATAAATCATAAAAAGCGTGAATATAAATTCATACCTTATTCTAAAGCTTGATCATGTTCTTGTTGTATCCTTCGAACCATTTTTGAAATCGATTCATCTCAACCACCATAGTTACATAAATGTCTGGCATCTAATGGTATCTACAAAATATGTTGAGAGAACTTTCTAACTCTTACAGGGAGAGTAAAGCAAGAAGTGCTAGCTTCATAGAGCTTAAGCATATTTATAATAGGTTTTGGACATTTTAGTAATATAATTGAAATTAAATTCTAATTTCAATTAAAATTTATTTAGAATTACAAATAATTCTATTAAATACCAATTATGCCTAAATAAGATCCAATATCTCATATTGATTCTTATTTATTAAATATCTCATATTTAATCATAAAATTTCTTAAACTTTACAATTAAGTCTAACTTGATTAAAATATTTTTGCTCTCTTCAACCTGTTTTTCATATGAGATTTATTACGTTTTCAAGTATGTTGATAATAGATACAAATTATAACCTTAAATCATATTTAAGATTAGATAAATTAAACTCTTTTAATTTACCTTTAATTCTCTAATTAAACAATTTGTATCCATAAACTAAGATTGACATCTATTAACATATCATGACTACCCACATATTTAGGAATGTCAAAGTGGTTTTCGTGTATGACTTTTATGGTATAATTCAATTCTTTTATCGTATAATGTTCTGACTAGACATAGAGTATGAAATTAATGTATATTCTATTTTAAGTCTAATATTCGACCTTTAATTATTGATTCAATTAATTATATTTGTAAACTTTTTACAATACATCATTCCATATTGGCTAAGGATTTCTTGAATCAATATTAATTGAGAACAACAAAACATTTTTCCTAATTACTTTAAGGTAATGAATCATATCTTGATCACTCAACTATCTCCATATAGTACATGTTACATCTAATGACTACCGAATAAGCTATCTATGATTAGAATAGGTCATTAGTTGTATCAAAACATAGTAATTCTTGTATAAGATAACTTTGGAGATCTCAAATTAAATAGTGACTTATACAATCATCACAATGAGAATTTCCATATACATACAAATAATGTGCAAAAATGGATTTCTCATATTGGGTCAGTTTAATGAACTTGTTCTCTAACAAGTACTCACTTATTTGTTTAAGTATCTCCATACTTTAGCCTATGAGATCGAATACTTAATAAGGAAAAACATAATTTGTGTTAGTCTTTTTACGTTCTATTAATGTTCAGTCTTAATAGAACAATGACCAGAAATAATTTCGGGATAATACATAAATGCAATGTGAATCTCATAATTATAATCTCATCATAATTTCATTTGCAGTATATAATTATCCATAGAATTCATCAAATATATCTAAATATGTATAAGATAAAGAATTTTTTTAAATTATTTTGTCATTAAACTACAACTAACCGATTGACTATAGGGCATAAACCAATAATCTCCCATTTGCACTAAGTCAATCATTTAAGTATCATTTATCATATCACCGTATGTCGACCATGTTACTATTGGGATAGTGTCTTGATGAGAGAATTCTATAAGATTCTCTATAGTGAATACTTTCTTAAATCTTACAACTTTCTTCTTAATTATCATCATAATTAAGAACAACTGCTTAAATACATCCTTAGAACTTTGATGAGACCTTAGCTCTTTTTATATGCTCAATGGATTTAATATTTCACAGTACATTACTGTTTTGAACAATGCAAATAACTATATCAAGTTCACAAAAGAACTTATTGATCCAACCATTTCCTCTAAATGAAAAATGCATTATGACTTAATTAACAACCATTGCTATATGGGAACTTTTCAATCTCTAAACAATATTGTTCTAAGTAAAATATACCTTAATCGGGATTTACTTCTAAAGTAAATATCCTTATCACCTTCAACCTCAAATATCAACTCATACATAGAATAATCGATATCTTTAATACTTTATAAGTATCAAATACTTCAAATATTAAACATCTTTAGTATATTATCTATATATTTGGACTTAGAATAAGTAAACAACTTACAGAATTAAGTTGTTACCTTTTCATATCCAAAAGAGTTGTTCTTGGACAATTATATTTTTAACAATTTAAAATTAGAATTGTTGTTCTCTATGAGCAATATGTCTTACCCACTAAAGAGGACAACAATACACCCACAAACGTTCTTGCAGATAAGATAAATTCACAATCATTTCTAAAACAAACTCTTTGAATTCATCATGAAAGTGAATCTTTCAATGTCCCGTAGCCTTTCAATTATACATCAAATGTATCAACAAAGGCACTAGTTCCAATTGGATGTATTGTCATGAGATTTGAAAATTTGACAATTTCATCTTACTCCCACTACTTATCTTGAGAACCATTCCCCTATAAGCATTCATTGATACAATCAATTTGTTTAATAGGTTTGTAAGATTATATCCAACCTTTTGGATATCTCAAAACCTTTTATTACCTAATTTAGTTCTAAACTTAATGGATAATGTATGATTCAACCAAGTATCACATCCTTCAACATTAAATTTGACTCTTTCAAAGACTTAGCCTTTCATATCTACTATGAAATCTTACTAATTTATTAACTAAAACTATTGAAGGTATGTCAATGTACTAGGCATAACTATAGAAGAAATAATATTGCACCATATAATAACTCATATTATATTTTCCTCTATACATAAATTCACACTTTTATGGAATCTTATTATGAAGGTTTTTACCAGAGAATCTCATTTCTTTCAGATAACTGAAAATTTAAAATTCACCAAATCGATTTCATCGAAGTGCTTCAACATTCTCAATTCTTAATTTCTACTTAGATTTAAACAATTTGAACTGTTCAAAATTTTAAATCATTATTTCATTTAATGCACATGACTATATCACACAAAGTCATTAGTAA
>JANKOE010000004.1:18491081-18502225 GCA_026284465.1 Erythroxylum citrifolium
TAAGGGCATATAACATTATCAATCATTAACATATACACCCAAATGACTTAAATACATCTTTGAACTCATATACAACCATATGTATATATCAACATACAGTAGTGTCTCCAAATATAGTACAACATAAAAGGGCTCCGAAAGTCCGGCATTACAAGTCCTCCCCTCCTAAAAAAACTTTCGTCCCTGAAACTCCTAAGTCGAGGACACAAATAAATAGGGGTATTGACGTCTCATAGTATCCTCAAGCTCCCATGTCATCTCCTCGACCTTATCGCTCTTCCAAAGAACCTTAACCGTGGGTACCTCCTTACTACGTAATTTCTTTATCTGTCAATCCAAAATCTACACTAGTTTTACCTCAAAACTCAGGTCTTCTCTCAGCTCTACGGGAGGTGTCTCTAAAACATGAGATGGATTCGGTAAGTACTTTTTAAGCATAGAGACATGGAATACATTATGGATCCTATCAAAGTCCGGTGGCAATTCCAACCAATACACCACAGTCCCGACATGCTCCAAGATACAGAAAGGTTTGATATATCGAGGGTTTAGCTTCCCTTGACTCTAAAATCTAATGATACCTTTGCATGGCGATATCCGAAGAAAAACCCTGTAACTAACTGCAAACTCTAACGATCATCGCCTGAGTCTCTAGTCATTCGGCACACAGATTCTGCCTCTACAAACTAACAACCTATCTTCTCTCAGTCTAAACCCTCACTCTCTTCCTTAACTCAGGATCATCGGGTTGCGATCTCCTTATCTCATCAAGTAATGTAGGCCAGACTTCAAACCTTGCTAACAATGTTCCATCCTCCTCTGCCACTGAGAGTCTAACCCCAAGGCTCCACACACTCATCAAATGTGTCAAGTAAGGATCTTGCCTAACAGTTCCTACTGAATAGGACTTACGACTTAATGCATCGGCTACCATATTTGCTTTCTCGGGATGGTAGTCGACTATTAAGTCATAATCCTTAATCAATTCCAACCATCTCCTTTGTCTGAGATTTAGCTCCTTTTTCATTAGATACTTTAGACTCTTGTGGTCGGTGTATATACAACAAGTCTCCCCATAAAGATAGTGTCTCCAAATCTTGAGTGCAAAAACTACCGCTGCAAGCTCTAAATCATGTGTAGGATAATTTAGCTCGTGCTTTTTCAGCTGTCTAGAAGCATGTGCGATCACTCGCCTGACCTGCATAAGTACACAGCCAAGTCTCTAGTGACTGACATCACTGTATACCTCAAACCTTACTCTATAGGCAAATAGGGCAAGCATTGGTGCTGAAGTCAATCGCTTCTTCAGCTCCTGAAAACTTGCCTTGCATTTGTCATCCCGGTGAAATTTTATTCCCTTCTGGGTAAAGCTCGACAAAAGGAGTTGCAAGCACGGAAAAATCCTCAACAAATCTCTGAGAATAACCAGCTAATTTCAGAAAGCTGCGGACTTCTGTCACATTCTTGGGTTGTTCCCATTCAAGTATAACTTCGACTTTCTTTGGATCTATAAAAATACCTTCCCCTGATACCACATGCCGAAGGAATCCAATCTCCCTCATACAAAGTTCACATTTTGAAAAATTTCGCATACAGCTGTCTTCGCGATGTATTTGTAACACAATTCGGAGATATCTAGCAAGCTCCTCTTTATTCTTAGAATACATCAGAAGATCATCAAGGAAGACTATGATAAACTGATCTAAATAAGGAGGGAACACCTTGTTCATGAAATCCATAAAAGCCGCAGGTGCATTTATCAATCCGAGTGGCATTATCAAAAATTCATAGTGTCCATACCTCGTCTGGAAGGCAGTCTTGTGCACATCATTCTCTTTAATCTCCAACTGATGGTACCCAAACCTCATATCTATCTTTGAGAATACTTTAGTTCCTCTTAATTGATCCAACAAGTCATCGACCCTGGGGAGTGGATATTTATTCTTGATGGTAACCCTGTTTAACTGCCGATAATCAACGCATAAGCTAAGTGTCCCATCCTTCTTTTTGACAAACAATATTGGTGCTCCCTATGGTGAATGACTTGATCTGATGAAGTCATTATCCAATAACTCTTGTAATTGAATCTTCAACTATTTCAATTTTATTGGTGTTGTGCGATATAGTGATATAGATATTGGTGTCGTCTCCAGGACCAAGTCAATAGTGAAATCAAATTTTCGATCAAGTGGCAATCTAGGTCACTCCTCCGGAAAACATCGGAGAACTCGCGCATAATAGGGGCATCACCTAATTCAACCCTCTGTGCCGAAATGTCAGTCACATATGTAAGGAATGCTTGGTATTCCTGACGAATTAACCCCTTAGCTTTGATCACCGATATCAACTAATCGTTAATACTCGTCGGTCACTAGTAAATTTAATCAGGACTCCATCCTGAGGTTCAAACTCCACCTCTTTCTTAAAATAGTCAACCTTGGCGCGATATCTCTCTTCCAACCTTATGGCAGACCCTCACTCTTACTTCTATTATCTTTTCGTCCATTTTCTCTAGAAAATTCAAGAAGGTCGAACTAATTCACGTGTCACTATTTCATTAGTCTATGTGTCACTTACTTTAGGCTTCTCATGTCACTCATTTTAAGGCTCCGCATGTCATTACTTGTAAGGCTACACATGTTACCAATTTTCAGACTACACATGTCACCAATTGTAAGGCTACAAATTTCACTATTTGTAAAGCTATACATGTCACAATTTTAAAGTGCCATTTGTCGCAAACTTAAAAGGGCCACTTGTCACAATTATACTCAAGTCACTTGTCATCCATTTAACCATTTGTCACTTATTCCCAATTCACTAATTAAAATCCATCAAAACAAAATTCAAGACAAAATCAACACAATTATATCATGATCAGTAAAAACCTTTCCTATCTCGAAACATGTCAAATGAGTGTATACATTATCTTGCAATATTTTTCTAAAATAACTCATCTGACTCAATCTAACATTTTACTCTCTTGACAATTTTAGGAGGCAGGATATTACAACTCTCCCCCCTGTGTATACTTCATTGTTTTGTGATAATCAGGCGGCGTTACACATTGCTGCTAACCCAGTTTTCCATGAGCGTACAAAACACATTGAGATTGATTGTCATATAGTTCGGAAGAAATTACAGGCTGGTGTGATTCGTCCTTGTTATGTCTCTACAAAGATGCAGTTGGCAGACATTTTTACAAAAGCTCTTGGCAGATAGCAGTTCGAGTTTTTATGTAGCAAGTTGAGAGTTCTTGATCTACACTCTCCAACTTGAGGGGGAGTATTAAGGAAATTATATGTTAGTTATTTTGTAATTATCCTTGACATAATTAGATGATTTGTATAGGAGTATAATTAGGCATATATTGCCAGTTTTGTAGCATTATTTTAGTAGAAGATATGTTTGACAGTGTGTATATATGTAGTACATTGCAGCAATGAGAATATCAATCTATTTTATCACCAACTCTTCTATTCTTGCTATGGAACTATCTGGTCGGAGACAATCTGATAAGCTTGGTACACCACCGTCACACTGGAATGCGGTGAATAGCTTTGCTTTAGAACTGTAAATTTGATTTAAATCGTTTTAATCTTTGTTTACTTTTAAAGATTAAAATCTTGGACAATTTTCGTCCACTGAAAATGATGTTAATCCCTAGGAGGGATATGGAATTTTGATGTGCTTGTTCTGACTTGAAATTGGTATAGAACCCTTGGTGAGAAATTAAGTTCGATTTCTACTGTATGATTCTATGTACCAGATTTGGGTCCTTGTCCCACTTAGCTTTTGAACTTATGATGATAGCACCTACTACAATAGCAGTCTCATTGTATTGCATTTATTAGGGTTGTTTAGCCGTCATTTGCCATGCCTCAAGTTCGTTTTACCCTTCAGATCCTCTGTATCCAATAGCAATGAATGGCTTGGATGGAAGGGGAACAGAGGGCACAGGATTATTAGGTACAGAGGAATAGGTCCCTTCGTTTTATAGGTGCTACTACAGTAGTAGTCTCATCGGAAGCGCTGCGGTGTCTCTCCCTTCCTTCTGACGTGCTGGTCTTCCATCCTCTAGCTAATCTCATTTCAATTCAGATATCAAATCTCATCTAGCCAGGATTACCCACTATAACCTCAACTATGTTTTTAGAAAAGGAAATCAGTGTGCAGATTTTTTAACCTGCTTGGGATCGGCAGGAGCACCTGTAGAGAGCATCTGGCTTACCGCCCCCCCTCCTGGCCTCAGTCATCACTTGCGCGCTGATGCGCTAGGGATTATGTTTAGTCGTTAATGTATTGCTTATTTCTCTGCAGTAACCAAAAAAAAATTGTATTGCATTTATTAGGGTTGTTTGGACGTCATATTTGCCATGCCCCAAGTTCGTTTTATGTTCATATTTCCACAAGTACTTGTATGTGATATGTTCAGAAATAATGAGCATTAAGAATATAATAGATAATAAACAATAAGAAAATGAGGAGATTTTAATGGGATTCGATCAACTGATTTTAATAAAAGCGGTTGATTCTCATATTAAACTAATTTGATAATGGTTAAAAAAATTATATAAACTAAGTTTATATAAATATAGTTAATTGTAAAATTTAGTTGATATATGTAGAACTTCCCAGTTACCAATCTCAACTTAACTTAAACATGATTTTAACTAGTCATCCATTATAAACATGTTTTTCTTACAATTATGGACATGGTATAGGATATGGTCATGTTTAAAGTCCTGCATCTCACTATTTTTTTTCAAAATATGATTATTAGTTTTGACAATGTCCTTATCTCAGGTTGTGAATCTTACTGTATCTACCACATATGGAAATGGGTCTAGCACGCTCTCATTTATTAAACCATGTCCATCCCTAAAAATTATTTGCCACACTAGCCATGTAACTCATAATTCTTCCTCAACAACTTTAACTAACTTTGCTTCAACTGTAAATAATACAAATGTAGACTTTACACTACAGCAAAAAGTGTATTAGGCAATAGACAAAATCGTTGCTATAAGTATAATTATCGTTGCCTTTAGTTTAAGGCAACAGAATTAATATCGTTATAAGAAGTAACACTGCAATAAGTACAAGGCAACAGAAGGAGAAGATTAGGCCCAAAAAAATTGTTACTTAAGTTTTGACTAAGGCAACACTCTAGCTTCAAACTATACCAACAATATTAAATAGATATTGCAACATTTTTAACTCTTTATGAGGTAACAAACGGATTTTTTTAAGCAACAATTGATTCTTCCATTACCAATATTATTTAATGTAAAATCAAGCTCTTCTTATTATGCAGTCAACATCTACATCGACATTAAAAGAAATATATAGATATTAATGTACATCTTAATTACGTATGTATTATCAAAGATAAATTAACGATAAAAAATGACATTTATATATAATATATAGCCCATAAGGACTTGTAAAATTTAATCTTTTAACATATTCAAAATACGAAACCAAAAAATCACTAGCTATAATATTCATCTACAATATCGTCCACCATTCCATATGGAATATAAGTGAATTAATCTAAATAACAAACAAAACCAATATATATGGGTTATCCAAAATCCTTCACTAGGTACCTCTTTGTCCACTCCTAATCATCATCATCCTAAAAAAAAGGAAAGAAAGAAACAAGAAGTATATTAGAATTGTAAAACTACTATGTTCACAAATAAGTTGATATATGTAAAAAAAATGAAATACTAACTATTTTATTATGACGTCAATTTAATCAAGACAAATAATATAGTCCAAAAACTAACAACACAATAATTCAGTTCGATTTATGAACAAATTTAGAAAGCATGAACAGAAGCAACTAATCTTAACGAAAAAGATAACAAGATGATGTACAAAAACATTGAATTAAGGAAATTTGTTACCTGATATTCTTTATGTTGATATGTATGGTTTGGAAAATTAGAAGATTCCTTTCTTGATTGACTAGGTGTTATCAATTTACAAAGTACGTCTATGTCAGTGGTGTTAGGTTGCCCAAGCTAAGATTGAATAAAGGAGAACATTTGCTTCATCATTTCTTCTCTATCAACTTTTTCTTGTTCTAATTGCCTTTTCATTTCCAAGCGTTCAACTTTCTCTTGTTCTAATTCCTTTCTCATTCTCTCCTTTTCAACTTCTACTTTTTAGTTCATCTCTTCTTCTAATACATTCTTGATGGACTGCAAATACTCATTGGAAACTTTGTACAAGGCTTTACTCACCATATTTTTTTCTTTCATGGTAGATGCTTTCACACCCCTTCCAAAAAGTATATTATGGCCAGGCTTTATCACCCCCAAATCAACCACAACTTTATCAAGCTTTTCATTATCATTTTCCTTTTGCAGTTCTTCAATGCTAGCTTACAAAAAAAATTTGCAATCATAGTAATGAATGCAAGCACCATATATGATTACAAAAAACGTAGTATAATTCTCATTATACTCAAAATAACTCATTTGACAATAAGAACAAATCAACAATATAAAAAACAAATAAAATGGAATTATAAACACATGAAATAAGCAATAAATTTGGACATCTCAACAAAAGTAGCAACAATAAAGAAAATTAATACAAAACTAGCATTACTCACAATTTTCTCCTTAACAAAGGAATTGGTGGTTCTCTTAACTTTATATCACCATTGAATGATCTCCTATTGCACCTCCAAGAATGATTTACAATTAGGGCATGCCAACTTTCCCTTTGTAGTCCATCTGGACAACATTTCAAATCTTGGAAAGTCACCTATACATAACAAGGCTGCACGCATCTTAAATGATTCATTAGTTGTCTCTATCCTAAACTCCCATAACTTTGTTAGCTCTTTAATCAAAGCCTATAAAAAACATTAATATCCTTTCCAAGAGAAGTCGGGTAGGTATAATTGAAGACAATGTCAAATTTTCTAATTTCAGACATCTCTATAGTGCTAAGTTATAGTTTACTAAAATTATGGGTCATGTACTATGTGAAACACTCATTGTGCGAAAAGGATTAAATCCATTAGTGCTAAGAGCTAATCTGACATTATGAGGATGTCGTGCAAAATTAGGATACAATGAGTCAATGTCTTTCCAAGTTTGGCCATCTACACGATGCCTTAAATTACCATCTTTGGGACGCTCTTTATCATGTCATTTCATGAATTCAGCTAATTCTGGACCTATATATAGACATTGCAACCTCGATTTTAATGGAAAATATCTAAACACCTTGGCTGGAATTTGCCTCACCTGATCTCTGTTGTCTTCACTATTACAACTTTGTTTCCAACTAGATACACCACACACTCTATAGCTAGTTGCTTTCTCATCATTTCCCCAATATAAAACACAGTCATTGGGACATGGATGTATCTTTTCATAATGAAGTCCTAAATGCTTCATAAGTTTCTTGGTCGCATTAAAAGATTCGGGAATCTTTACATTGGGAAAGGCCTCTTTAAGTATCTCTATGAGATTGGTATAAGCTACATTACTAATTCCATGGGTACACTTTAAAAGATACAATCAAATTGTGAAAGAAAGTTTAGAAAAACTTAGACAACTAGGATATAATTCTTGCTTTCCTTCCTCTACCAACTTAAAAAACTTCTTAGCATCAGCATTTAGACCATTACAAACTCCTTCACAACTATTGGGACATTTATCTATGTCTCTAAATATGTCAAGTAGTAATCCATCAATATTATCATGCATAGACCTTCTATCAAATTCATTCTTATCATTCACATGCATATTTATATTAGTTGGTCCTTCCTCACTCAATTCCCAACCATCATATCCTGGAGCAAATCCATCAACAATCAAATGATCGTATATAATATTTCTTGTATACCAATAAAAATTGCAACACTTCTTGCATGGACAAGAAATTTCATTTCCGTTAGCCACTTTAGAAAAAAGCTTTTCAAGAAAACGATCAACTACACTCACATATTCATCACTATATCTGGGAAAAATCATCCAATGTCTATTTCTCTTATCCATTGGTACGTAATTGTTCATCAAAGTAATAGATACAATATGGAATGTGTTAACAACCAAGAAAAATTACATATACAATTTATTAAAAATATAAAAATAAAATTTGTAATTACAAAGCCCTAAGGATTTAGAGAATTCAAGAACACATCTAATATTTAGAGATGTGAAAATAAGTTATTTATGGTGATTTAATTTATTTCATCAAAGCAACCATATATATATTTCTGCTAATACAAAGTCGTAAGGATTTCTCCAAATTTTGTTGACTTATATAGCAAGTTGGTTTAAAAGACGAAATAGTGGGAACCATTAGATGCTTTTTGAAGCCAACAACAGGCGCAACACAGCTATGTTCCTGCCTAATTAATCTACTTGTTGATTTAACCAACTCCTCATCAGTGAACACCATATAATCACTACCATGGTATATAGTCGATAACCATCGACTCTTATTAGTCATTATCATCAATATGCAAGCCACAAATGTGTTTATGCATGTAGAAATCTAAAATTCATCAGTATCTCTCTTCAGTTGGCAACTAGACAAAGTAAAATCGATGTTTAGGTTTCAATCTCTAAGAACCCCTTGATAAGCATTGCATGTAAGATTGGCTTTACTATATGGACTAGTTTTCAAATTTATGAGATATAAACTTATCATGTGTTGTCATATGACACCACTACAAGAAAATAAGACAATCCGCAACGTTTTATTGATAAAATATCACCGATTGTGAAGACTTTTTGTGACGTTTAAAAAACGTCACGAAAGGTTTGAATTTTCTGCGACGTTTTCATTTGTAACACTTTTTATGACGTTTTATCAATAAAACGTCACGAAATAGAAACAGAGATGTTTTCTTAAATAAAACGTCGTTGTTGGCGTACTTAAAAGCGTTCTGCCTTCAAAACCAAACGGCGTCGTTTTTGGTTTTCTTAAAACCTCTACCCAAGTCCCCTTCATTGAAATAAGAAGTGCTTCCTTTGTTGATATGAGAGATCAAAAGGAAGAATGCCACCTGAGAGGTAGTTAGCAATATTTGCAATCCAAAGACGAAAAGAATTGTCTACCATCATTAAAGTCTCATCAAGAAAGCTCTCCTCGATTTCCTCTTCTTCTTCATGATGCCCCTTTAAGTTGTGATAGGTGGTCCGCTACAACATTTTTTGCTCCCTTCTTATCTTTAATCTCAATGTTGAATTCTTGGAGTAGAAGCATGCATTAGATTAGCCCAGCCTTGGCATGCTTCTTGGCAAAGAGATAACGTAACCTGCATGGTCTGTAAAATAATAACTTGTAAGCCCAAAAGATAATAACGAAATTTCTCATATGCAAATACCACTGCAAGCAATTCCTTCTCGGTAGTGGTGTAGTTCAGTTGTGCTCCCGTCAAGGTCTTACTTATGTAGTAGATGGCATGCAGCATCTTCTCCTTCCGCTAGCCAAGTACACAATCAATAGCATGGTCACTTACACCACACATAATCTCGAAGGGAAGAGGCTAATCTAGCGACGTCAAAATGGGTGATGTTGTAAGTTCCTTCTTCAACCTGTTAAAAGAATCCAAATAATCATTGTCAAACACAAAAGGTACATCTTTAACTAATAAATGAGTCAAGGATCTAGCAATAAGAGAAAAATCCTTGATGAACCATCTGCAGAACCCTACATGACTAAGGAAAGCTCGGATGCCCTTGATGTTCGTGTGAGGTGATAGCTTTTTAATCACTTTAGTCTTAGCTATGTCCACTTCAATCCCCTTGCATAAGATCTTATGGCTCAATACAATTCCCTCTTAGACCATGAAATGACACTTCTCCCAGTTTAAGACTAGATGAGACTCCTCACATCTTTGAAGCACTCTGTCTAAATTAAACAATCAATGATCAAAGGAATCTCCAAAGACAGAGAAGTCATCCATAAATACCTCCATGAAGTTCCCATTCATGTCCATAAATATGGCCATCATACACCTTTGGAATGTGGCAGGTGCATTGCATAAACCAAAAGGCATGCTCCAATAAGTGAAAGTCCCATAAGTATAAGTGAGAGTGGTCTTCTTTTGGTCTTTTGGGTATATAAACACTTGATTGCACCCTGAATATCCATCAAGAAATCAATAAAAAGAATAGCCAGCCACTCTCTCAATCATTTGGTTCACAAAAGGTAAAGGGAAATGGTCTTTCTTGGTGGCCAAATTGAGCTTTCTCTAATCAATACACACTTGCCAACTTGTGATGGCCCTAGTAGAAATCTTTTCACCATGTTCATTCTCTATCACTGTCATACCACCCTTCTTAGCACACACTGCACTAGACTTACCCACTCAGTATTTAAAATGGGGTAAATAATCCCTACGTCCAAAAGCTTTACTTTCTTCTTCTTCATAAGCTCTTGCATGTTTGGATTTAACCTTCTCTGTCGCTCCCTCACAATTGTACATCCTTCTTCTAGGTTAATCTTATGCATCACCACATTGTGGCTAATCCCCCTAATATCATAAGTTTGTCACCCTGTGGCTCTCATCCTCTTCTTAATGGTCTCCACTACTTTCTCTTCTTGCTCACAATCCAATTGGTTTGAGATAATGATGGGTAGGGTATGGTTCTTACCTAAAAAGGTGTATCTTAAGTGAGAAGGTAAGGTTTAAGCTCTAAAGTGAGGGGCTTAACAATGGAAGGTGGTATGGGTGTATATGTTCTCTTTAGCTTCTTTAGCTCAACTTCCTCACATAATTTCTCTTCTCTCACACTCTCATCCCTATACACTTCAATAACTTCATCAACTTCCTCTTCAACCTCCTTTACACACTCATCCTCAACATCAATTTTCATACATACAGTATCATCCATCGGTTTCTTCAAAGATTTAGACATGTTAAATTCAACCTGCTCATCACCAATTCTCAAAACAAATTTTCCTTCATGCACATCAACTATACCCAACTAGTATTCATAAAGGGCTTACCCAAAATCAATGGACAATTTCTATCAGCTTCAAAATTCAACACAAAAAAATCCGCATGAATGATAAATTTATCCACTTTTACTAACACATCTTCTACAACTCCAGATGGCCTCTTGATGGATTGACCTGTAAGTTGAAGTAGCATGAATATT
>JANKOE010000004.1:18628620-18641296 GCA_026284465.1 Erythroxylum citrifolium
AACATATCAATCAATTCTCCAACTTTCTCTATACATTTACATAACTTTGAGACTCAACATACATACTCAAAACACAATATGAGCATCTTTGAGCATCAAGTAAGACACAACACAAGCAAGACTCAACCATCACATTCTCATCATGCTAATTTCCATTCTTTACCATATTCATGACATATAACACAAAATATACTTGATTAGCCACTAAATCTTCAAGTTCTCCAAAGAAAACAGCAAAACCTAGCTTGCTCCACCACCCACGAAAATCACCCTCTCTAGGGTTGAAAAGTTAACAAGTTATTTGATGGAAAGGGGAGCAAGAAGAAGATAATGGCTAGGTTTAGGGTGGGAAAACACATAACACATGGAGAAGAAGGAAGCCATACGAAGAAGAGGAGAAGAAAAACCAAGCAAACTCTAATAGCCTTTTGAGAGGGAGAGAATGTCGAGAATGACAGTAAGGAAGCATAATATGAAAGAAAACTTAGAGCATTTAACTTAATACATGGCTAGGAAAAGGCCAT
Source organism: Erythroxylum citrifolium (assembly GCA_026284465.1). Taxonomy (NCBI): domain Eukaryota; kingdom Viridiplantae; phylum Streptophyta; class Magnoliopsida; order Malpighiales; family Erythroxylaceae; genus Erythroxylum; species Erythroxylum citrifolium. Next base: position 18,629,145 of record JANKOE010000004.1, read on the forward strand.
ATGTCAAGCTTTAAACAATCCCTCCTTCCTTAATCAATTCCAAGCCCAATTAATCAATTCCAAGCCCAAGTTCCAATAAATAACACTTGTCCAAAATTCCTAGTCATATTTTACAAAATTCCAACTCCACTTAATGATAATTTCTACTGCCATTTCAATAGATCTACCCCTCGGCACGTTTCCTAGTTCAAAACTTATTTCCAAAAATTTTAGGAAAATTTCCTAAAATTTTCCAAAATTACCAAATTCATAATTTCACGTTCTAAAACAAGTTTCCATATCACTAACCTACGATTCTCAGAACAATCACAATTATTACAATTACCGAAAAATGTCAATTGAGTGCATGATCAATGTTTTTAATGTGTGCAATAATCCAATTCATCAATGTGTATCCAAATATGATACATTTCTATCATAATCTCGCTAACGACCACATGCACCAAATTTAAAACGATCAAAAATGTGATTTACTAACACTGTCCCAAGGATGTCCGTTAAACGGACATAGACTAGCCAAGCAATCCAAATTCATCTGAGAATGTCCGTTAAACGGACCTGCATGTTCATTAAACGGACATGAATCATCCAACTTGTTCCAATTCACCCGAAGCTGTCCGTTAAACGGACTTACATGTCTGTTAAACGGACACACAACCCTTCCACTTTCTTTCAAGCCTTTTCCAAGGTCTCACACTCATTTTATCAACATTTTATGCTCTTTGAGCCCACTCATTCCACATTTTAGGATTCCAACCCTTCACAAGGGAACGGGATATTACATCATAACTATTTATAGACTTTTAAAAGGTAGTTGGACCTCTATTGTTGATAATAAATGCAAAGGACCCTAAGTCTTCCTAAGAATATCTATTTGGTCACCCAATGATGCATCTTATTCTGTTTATGGTTATACTGTGATGCTTCTCAACCTCTAACATCATTTTTGAACCAAAAATTTTAACCTTTTTCAAGTTTACTCCAAATTGATACAGTTATATTTTCACCATCTTTTTTCGTCATCATATATTGCTCATTGAAAGCTAATTCCCTACTTATCACCATTTTCTTTAATGTTGGGTCTCAAAACTTGTATCTCATTAAAAATTTCATTGTTGAAAACATGAATTTATGTAGGCATCCAAAGATTTTCAAATCCTAAAGATCGACCTTATTTCTTATTCACACTTCCTCTAACACTCTCCTATATTCACAGTTCCTCTAACACTCTCCTATCTAGTGATTTTTATGATGATTTATTGATGAGGTAACATACTATACTTATTGCTTTCTTCCATAAAAGTTTAATAAGTCTTGCATTCAGTATTAGATTCCTAAAGTTGCTAATTTGTGCATCCTCTCTAAAGTATTATTCCACTATAGCATTTTTTTTAATTGGGCACCATCTCTAAATCCTATATTTCTCACAAAATTTTCATAATTATAAATTCGTATATTCGGTACTGATGTATGATCTCAAGTATTTAATTCTTTTACCTGTTTGGTTTCAACCTTCTATACATTGAACTTTTGCAAAGACCTTAGATTTATACTTTATGACATATATATAAACTTTTCTTGAAAAATCATTGATGAATGTCACAAAATATTAAGATCCAACCAACAATAACTTTCGAATAGAACCTAATATATTAATATGCATATAATGTATATGATTCCTTCAATTTTTTACTTCCTCATCTTAAATGTTACCTTAGACTACTTACCAAGCACTTACAACTTGTAGAAATCTAACTTACAGTGTTTGGTGCCCTTTTAGGCTTCTCTTATAAAATTGTATCATCTCTAGAAAAAAAAGTAGTTGATCTCATAGACTAAAGTATAGAAATATCTAAATAAATGTGTGAATGCTTATTAGTTCACTGAACTAGCTTCATATGAGAAATCAATTTGGATCATTATTTGTATGTGTATGAAAATTCTCATTGTGATGATTATATAAGTGATCCTTTGGTTTAAGATCTCCAAAGTTATCTCACATAGGGATTATTATGTTTTGATATTACGTATGACATATTCTAGTCAATGGCAACTTAGTTGGTAATCATTATATATAACATGAACTACATAAAGGTAACTAAGTGATTAATATAGGATTCATAACCCTAAAGTGATTAGAAAGTGTTATATTGTTCTCGATTAGTATTGAGTAGGGAAATCCTTGGCTAAGGTGACGCTTTTTAAATAATTTATAAATGTCATTAATATAATCAATTACTAATAGTGGAGAACTAATATAATTGGACTCAAATAGAGTAGACATTATTTTCATGCTTTATACTTAAAAGAAATATTGTATGGTAAAAAGATTAAATTATAAGAAAAAATTATGCATAGAAAGGTTAGTCAAAACCACCTGACATTTCTAAATATTTTGGTGATCATGATGTGCTACTAAACGTCAATCTTGATCTATGGATATAAATTGTTTAATTAGAGAATTAAAGAAAAATTAATAAAGTTTAATTTATCTAATCCCAAATATGATTTAAGGTTATAATTTATAACTATTGCTAATATATACGAGAAAGTAATGGGCCACACAGAAAGAATTGGTTAAAGAGAGAACAGACATTTTAATCAAGTTTGACATTGCTGTTAAGTTTAAGAAACTCCATGATTAAATATGAGATACTTAATAAATAAGGATCAACACGAGATATTTGATCTTATTTAAGCCTAACTGGTATTTTTAATCAAAGTTTAATTAAAATTAGAATTTAATTTTAATTAATTACTAAAATGTCTAAAAACTATTATAAATAGTTTTAAGTTTTAATATAGCTAGCACTCCTTGACTAACCTTCTCTATAATAGTTGTAGAGCTCTCTTAACTTATTCTATAGATATCGTTTAAAGCTAGATAGTTGTTCAGCTACGATGGTTAAGATGAGCAAATTTTAAAAACAGTTTAAGAGATACAACAAGAAAATAATTAAGCTTCAAAATAAATTAAAAATTACAGGATCGAATCGAATCCTGTCCTGATTTTCCAATAAATGCAACCCCTAATACTTCGAAAACATTTAAATGAATCCTTATGACAATTCAAACTCGAAATATAAAAGTCTGCATAAATCAATTAAAATACTATGTAAAGGCCCATGAACTAAACTTTATTGCACCTAAAACTTCAAACTTCACCCAATCTAGTTCAAGAACAGGATTCAAATGATTACCTCAAACTTAAAACTCCTCAATTTGAATAATTTTAATTTTTTTTGTTATGTACAAGTGCAACCCATTAATTTACAAATTTTTTTGCAAAATTAAACATAATTAAGCCTAAATTTATAGTTGGAATTTGCAATGACTCAATATTATGTCTCCTAAACAAAATTTTTCATATAAGAAGTTATGAAAAACCCCTACAAAATGTTTAAAGAATAAAAGTGCACTTTGTTTGCATAGATAATCATAAGGCTAATCCAAAGTTTATTTCTTAAAATGGAACTAAGGTGAATAAATTGAACAGAAAAAAAGGAGTTCTTTTGTTAGCTAAAAGTTAAATATAAAAAAAGAAATGAAGACCTAGAAAAAACACTAAGGACTTAATCTCTCGATAATTAATAAGTGAAGGGTTTAAGTTCAATGCTAGAATAATCCGATGCTTGAATTACGTAAATTAACATTTTAAGAGTTAAATAGATAATTTGGCCTTCCATTCTTATGATATAAAAATATATCTTGCAAAAAAAAAATAATTATATCGAAATTAGTTTAATAGAACAAATATTGCCACTACAAAGATCATTTGGAACATGCTTTTGTAGACTCAAACAATGAGTTTGAGTGATCGTCCTATTTTATTTATCTCTTTAATTTTAACAATCTTGTTTTAGCTTTTGTAAGAGCAGACTTCTAAATGGAGAAGGAATTCCTTTTCCCACTAAAGCGAGAGCAACTTTGCAACCTAACCATTGCGCAATTCTTTGTTATCCCCCACTTATCCGTTAACACGCATCTTTTTCTGCTTTATTCGATTTTGATGGTCAGTGGTGACGTATACATTATCTTACATATTAATTATTTGACTTTCTGCCTAGCTGTTGTCTTTGAATCTGAAACTCTCTTTCCGGGATGAGATGAGATCTGAATTTCTTATCACACTTTGTCGCCTAGAGTTGCGTATTACAAACCGCATTCTATGCCATCATCTTTAGTCTTACTTCTTAGGCTTAAGCATCCAAAGGTGACCCATCTATCCTTTTTATAGTAAGGTGTTGGCTTAAAGCGTCACCATCAAAGCATGTTTATACTTATCCATAAAGCATCCAGTTGGCACACTACAATTATGTTGTCAATCAAGAAAATTTAAAAGTTATATAGTACAACCCAGCTATTCTATTCATCAGATTGCACACCAGCTATTATAATGTGGTCAGGTCAAAACAAAGGGCCGAAAAAGACACGTTCTAAAGTTGCGTAGTTGCCATGTTTGATATTACGTTTTACGCTGACTTGTCTTAAACCGACAACAGCAGACCCCGCAAGTATAAATACAAGTTAATGTGCCACACCCACTACCATCTCCGATCATCTACACAATTCTAAACATGGCTTCTTCACTTAACAATTACTTCGTCTGCTGTTGTGTCCTCCTCTGGTTCTTTTCTGCACAATCCACTACGGCTCAACAATCTTTCCGTCCCAAGGCTTTAGTCCTTCCAGTTTCGCAAGATTCTACCACCAATCAATACATTACCAAGATAGAACAACGAACCCCTTTAGTGCCCATCGAACTCGTTGTTGATCTCGGTGGCCAGTTCTTATGGGTCGATTGCGACCAAAAATATGTGTCAACAACGTACCGGCCAGCACGTTGTCGTTCTGCTTTGTGCTCATTGGCTGGAGCCAGTGGCTGCGGTGACTGTTTCTCATCACCTAAACCGGGCTGTAATAACAATACTTGCGGCGTCATCCCCGACAACTCCGTGACAGGCACCGCCACAAGCGGCGAACTAGCCACTGACGTCGTGACTGTCAATTCAACCAATGGCTCGAATCCTGGTCCAAAAGTGACTGTGCCACGGTTCTTGTTCTCTTGTGCGCCAACTTTTTTGCTGCGAGGTCTTGCTAGTGGAGTTGTGGGCATGGCTGGACTTGGTAGGACGAGAATTGGATTGCCTTCACAATTTGCCTCCGCTTTTAGTTTCCACCGAAAATTTGCTATCTGCTTGGCATCTTCAGCAACCGGAGTCATTTTCTTCGGGGATGGTCCTTATAATTTCCTTCCTAACATCCAATACACATCTCAGTCACTCACCTATACACCCCTATTTATCAACCCAGTAAGCACAGCCTCAGCTTTTTCACAAGGCGAGCCTTCAGCTGAGTACTTCATCGGTGTAACCTCCATTAGGATTGACGACAAGACCGTTCCATTGAACGCGACATTGCTGTCCATCGACAACAAAGGAAAAGGTGGCACCAAAATAAGCACAGTAAACCCATACACAGTCATGGAGTCCTCCATCTTCACAGCTTTCACGGAGGCATATATCAATGCGGCTAAAGCTAGGAACATCACCAGGGTTGCTTCAGTGGCACCATTTGATGTGTGCTTCAGCTCAAACAACGTGTTTGGCACACGTTTGGGGGCTGCTGTGCCGACCATCTCCCTTGTGCTGCAGAACCAGAACGTGAGTTGGAGCATATTTGGTGCCAATTCGATGGTTCAGGTCAGTGATGATGTGCTGTGTCTAGGGTTTGTTAATGGTGGCTCAAATCCCAGGACCTCAATTGTGATTGGAGGGTATCAGTTGGACAACAATCTGCTGCAGTTCGACTTGGCCACGTCTAGGCTTGGGTTTAGCTCTCTTCTTTTTGGCAGGCAGACTACGTGCGCCAACTTCAACTTTACTTCCATTGCCTAGAACATTTACGAATCTTAAGGCAATAAGGCATCTCCTATGTTGATGCTCTCTTTTTTTTCCAATACCGAATTAACAATGCAGTGAAGTGTTACTTTCTTGTTTTTAAGTCAACCAATAAGCGGCCAAATTATTTAGTTGATCTTCTGAAGTTGGCCCTTAGATTTATACTTGTCTGCTGTTGTTATAAGAAAATAATGATTTGGTAAATGTTGAGATTGCGAAATGAATAAGAAAGGCATTATTGTTCAAATTACTTTACTGATTTGCATTTTAGAATTTACACCAATAATATAAGCCTTTTTGTTGTAATTCAAATCGCGAAACTAAAAGCTGGATTTCGTGATGTGGTATCCTTATCGAGTGGCCCATAATCAATAACAGGAGGATGAGATTTCGAGTAAATAAGCATACTGTGGTCAACTTAACGAAAGCAGATTATGCAGGCGAATTATATGTGAGGCGAAAGTGTAACAAAAAATTAGGTTATGTAAAATAAAAAAGGCAAAAATTCAAAGCAACTAGTAACCTTGTGATTCTTCTTAAATACTACCAACTTTTTTGGACTTGTGTAAGCAATTAATCTTGGTGATTATTCTTAAATACTGCCAACTTTTTTCGTCTTGCGTAAGCAATTAGGATCTCGCTTAAGATGGCTTCGTGTTGTGACCTATGAATGACTTTAGATTAATAAAATTGAAATGTGCATTTCATTTTTCGGCTTTTACATACGACAGCTGGTTGAAGAACTGGCAGTATAAGGTTTTCTGATTCTATTATCGTACAATACCCTGTCCAATCATTTGGCCACGCTATTGGTGTTTGTTTTCTTAAATAGTAGTAATAATTGTCACACGTCCTCTTTGGCGCATACCCTTGGTCTTAGTGAAACATCTTTTCTTGATCAAAATAAATTATTAGCAATGAACAATTATCCACAGAAATTAAACTATTAGAAATTTCGATACAATTGATACGAAAAATCTTGATTTGCGATAGAAAATATCTGTCGGTAAATATGGAGAGAAATCATCTCAACAAAATTTCCGACGAAATATAACTACAGTAAGAAATGTTTGTTAGCTAAGAAAGTGAGAATACTTAGTAGAGTAAATAATGCTAGAGTTTACCGACAGATCTTTTGTCGGTAAATTTTAATCGTAAATGTCGTCGTTTACTTTTGGTTTAACGTTATCCATCGTTGTTTAACCTAAATCAACTACAATTTCCTCCCTCCCATTTCCCCTCATCCATCGCAGCCCCATTTTTATCTCTCTTTGTCGTTATCGTCCGACCACATCTTTTGTCGTCCCACCGCTCGTCATCGTGATGTCGTCGTGCGCCCTTAGCGTGCCACCGTCCTCGACGAGCCAGCATTGTCATCTCTGTTGCTACCGAAGGCCACCGTGCATCGTGCCATCACACCTCATCGCCACTCGTCCTTGTCTTCGTCGTCGCATCTACTTCAGGTACTGTATAATCGTCTCTTGTGCACCATGCCTCGTCGCCATTGTGGTCTTATAAATGTATAGGTTGATTACGACGTCGTTTGGGTCTGTAAATGTAGTGTTGTTTCTGTAAATGGGTCTATAATCGTTTCTTTGTTAGATACCTTTCAATCTTCATTTCGAATGGAGTCCATTTTCAAACTTCTTTGTTAGAGATTTTTAAATGTGGAGTAGGTTATGTTTTCTATCTTCATTTTATTTTAGATAATGTTTGTTGTCAGTTGAATTAAGAATAATTATGTAATTAGTAGTTAAGATTTTTATGTTTAAAAATCTTCATCATGTCTTGCGATTTAATTATATTGATAAAATGAAATTCAATCTATAATTTAGAGGAAAATTCATTCTTTAGTTCTTTTCCAGCTACCATTTCTAATAAATGGTATAAGAGCAACCCTTTTAAGAAAATGTGAGTTTTATTTCTGAGTGAATTTGTGAGCTTAAACATTTGATTCTTGTAACATAAAATTTGCTTATATATTTGACTTTCATTTCATTTATCAATGCTCATAGTAATAAAAGATTTTAATCTAGATCAAGTTTGATTAAATGTTTGAAAGCCTGAGCTTAAATTTAATTGAAATTGAATATTTAAATTTAATTTTGATATACTAATATTAAATTAGTTCAAATTAAACTTAATTAATTTGTCATAATTTATTAGGTTAAAAAATTTCTATTTAAGTTTAGCAAGTATTCATATTTAAATTAAGACACTAACTACTAATATTATTTGAATGGGAACTCTAATGATTCTTAATCAATTAGATAACTAATTATTAATTGCACTTTAATTAGGAATCGAGTAGAATACTTTAATTCATACTTAGGAATCATATTTCATTTCTTAATATCACAAGAAAAGTACAAACTTAACAATTTTTTTAATTGTATTAAAATTAATCTCATAATAAGTCATAATCCACATAAGAAACATGTAAACAATTTTAAAAACATATTATACATGATTTAAGCTTTATAATTAAGTAAAATATAGTCCGCCACCAATAAAATAAAGAGTTTAATAATGAAAAGCCTTTAAACAATGAAATTAAACCTAATTACATGAGCTTTTGCCTTTAATTGTTCTTGAATTTTTTCTCTTATAATTGGTCAAATAAATTCCTTACTTCTTAAAAGTATTTGACCTCGAATGTTTAACTTTAAATAGAAAGATACTCTCTAAAACTATGAGAATATAGAATAGGTTTAGATACTTCACAAGTTTCTTTTACTTAGTAAAGTATATTAATTTAACACGTAGTGATTCTTTATCATTGAACAACTTTCGCAATTGCTTATTAAATAAGGTCAAAATTAATTTCTCTATGGACACAACTTCTTAATTAAAATTACATCACATATATTAACATATTTTTTCACAGACCCTATTTTGTGTTGAAGAGCGTCACTCATCTTTCTTCTTTGTAGTCTATAGTTGTCCGTCCATCCAGATAAGTCATCCAACTAATATTTACTATATGTTTTGCTTTAATAATGCATTAATTAGATGCGTTTGAGTTTTGTGTGAATGCAAAGGAGGTCTTGATTTTGCGTTTTTGTTTAGAATATTCATATAATCATTGATGAGTTTTTATGTTCTTTAATAATCTAACTATTTATGTTTGGGTTATGTTTCAATAATTGATGAGTAGATGTATAATTACATACGCATTTACTGTATGTGGAATGAGTTTGAGATCTTATGGATGATTTGAGGCATAATAAACACCTAGGATGGTATATAGGCTGGAAACTTGTGATGCAGCTCCCATAAGGCTTACGGTGAAAAATTTCACGAGCCTAAGAGTCACAAGAAGAACTTGCTTTCTTGATTCACAGGTGTAAACAATGTCACGTACTATAGTTTTGAAATCAATTGTAGGTGATTAATTCAATTAATTAATACTTCAACTTCGATGTGAATAATGCAAACTTAGTATTAACACAAGAAATTCATACATTTTATAGACAAGACAGTTGTTTGTATAAAAAAAACCCCTAAGATGGCATATAGGCTGGAAACCTGTGATGCAGCTCTCGTGAGGCTTATCGGTGAAACATTTCACGAGCCTAAAAGTCACAGCAAGAACTTGCTTTCTTGGTTCATAGGTGTAAATAATGCCACGTACCATAGTATTGAAATCATTTGTAGGTGATTAATTGAAACATAAATACTTCAACTTCAATATGATTAATGCAAACTTAGTATTAACACAAGAAATTCACACGTTTAATAGATAAGACAGTTCTTTGCATAATAAACCCCTATGATGGTATATAGGATCGAAACTCATGATGCAGCTCCCGTGAGGCTTATCGGTGAAAAATTCCACGAGCTTAGGAGTCACAGCAAGAACCTGCTTTCTTGATTAACAGGTGTAAATAATGCCACATACCATAGGGGATGTTGCTTTCTTGATTCATAGGTGTAAACAATACCACATATCAATTGTACGTAATTAATTCGATTGATTAATACTTAAGGGATGTTGTGTAAAGTTTAGATGTTCTGTAAACTTAGGGGACATGAAGGATACTAACTATGAAATCACTCTTTTAAATTAACATTTTTGTATAAATGAGTAATGTTGATAGATCTTGGATGTTAGACGATTAACACCTGATGGTTTCATTAATCTTGAGTTTGATGAGGGAGTTGAAGCTTTTATTTATTATGCATGTTCTTAACCTGAATATATGGATAGCCCAAAGATCAGATGTCAATGTAAAATGTGCAAACACATTCGTTTCCTCCCTATTGATGAAGTGAATGGGCATTTGTTGAGAAAAGGATTTGTCCCAAATTATTTTGAGTGAACACAACATGGGGAGCCATTGATTTGTAACACCTCAAAAGGTAATGAAGTACACTTATAAGTGAATGTAGATAAGTTTGAAGGGAGATTGGATTTAAAATAAATAATGTTGGTACAAATGAAAATCCTTACATGCAAATGGTTTATGATGTAGCCGGTTATACCTTTAAGGACAATATAGAAAATCTTGAAGAAGAACCAAACCCACACTCAGCTAACTAAGAATTATGACCAAATTATGAGACAATGACTCAATTGTCTTCAATTGTTCAAATATTGAACATAAAGTCTTAAGGGCATATTTCTGATCGTAGTTTTGATAAAATTTTTCGATGGTATAATGAATCATTGCCTCTTGATCATCCAATGGTTGATAGTTTTTACATTATGAAGAAACTTATTAGGGAACTTGGTTTACTTGTTAAAAAAATTGATTGTTGCAAATTGGGATGTATATTGTATTGGGGAGATAATATGGAATTACAAGAGTGCAAATTTTTTTGTCAATCTAGGTTCAAGCCTAGAAAGCATTCTATGAAACAAAAATTAGTACCCTAGAAGCGGATGTATTATTTTCCGCTAACTCTGAGACTTCAAAGCCTATATGCTTCTGGTGTTACTACATCTCACGTGAGATGGCATAATGAACACAAATATGAAGATGGAATAATGAGTCATCCATCAGATGCACTAGCATGGAAACATTTCAATAACACCCATTATGAGTTTGTAGCTGAAAGTTGAAATGTTAGGTTGGGATTGTTGATGGATGGATTCTAACCTTTTGGTCAATCCGGCCAATAATACTCATCATGGCCAATCATAATTACTCCTTATAATTTGCCTCCATAGATGTGTATAAATGAGGCATATATGTTCTTGACAATGATTGTGCTAGGGTCTACAAATCCAAAGCATAAAATTGATGTATTCTTACAACCATTGATATCTTAATTGCAGCATCTTTGGGAATATGGTGTTGAGACATATGACGTGTCTCTAAAATAAAAATTTATGTTAAGAGCAGCTTTTATGTGGACCATTAGTGATTTTTCGACATATGTTATGTTGTCTGGATGGAGCACAGAAGGGAAATCGGCTTATCCTTACTGTAGTAATGATTATGATGCATTTTATCTTCCAAATGGGGGCAAAACATGTTTGTTTGACAACCACAGGAAATTTCTTCCTCCAGATAATTCATTTAGACGCAATAAACAAAAGTTCATTAAGAATAGAATGGTATAAACACCTCCTCCCCCTCATAAAGCTAGTAAAGAGATATTGCAGGAGATTGATAAATTAGGGTTGCTGAAAGTTACAGAATTTGAAGTTGATGAAGTTAATACAAGCATTAATAAAAACTTTGGTTGGAGAAAACGAAGCATCTTTTAGGATTTGTCATAATGGAAAACTAATTTGATACGTCATAATCTAGATGTGATGCATATTGAAAAAATATTTTTGACAATTTGTCCAATACCATAATGAACATTGGAGGACAAAAGACTATAGCACAACACTCTCATAGAGCATATTCTTGAACGTAACGACGATATTCGAGAATATACTCTACAGGGATGGTACGTTAAAACTATCAAAATAACACATTACAAACTTTTCACGCATCAGATGTAACAACCCAGTATACCCGCCTATAGATATTGTCCACTTTAGGTTGCCCATTGGGCCAAACCCCTCACAATTTTGCTCTTCCCACCATTGGAAAAACACGTCTAAGGCGGAGAGGTATCCATATCCTTATAAGACGTACTTCGTTCTCCTCTCCAACCGATGCGGGATCTCACAATCCACCCCCTTAGGCCCCATCCTGTAAGTGTAAGTCGACTTGTCACATGTGTAAGTCGACTTATGCTTGCTCGGTACTGATAAGTCGCCTTGTACATTGGTGTAAGTCGACTTATGTGTGT
>JANKOE010000004.1:18653485-18666434 GCA_026284465.1 Erythroxylum citrifolium
TATGAATGATTTCTAAAAGACTTAGACTTCTATGTGCATCTTTCTTTTTGGTCTTAGTGAATTTTCCTCTGATGCAATCTACACATGTCCCCAAATCATTAAAGTCTAAGGAAGGTAAAATGTTATCTCTAATTGATCGCTCTACCCTTTCCTTAGATGTGACCTAAGCGTTTGTGCCACAAGAACAAGGATTTCTCTTTTATCCTAGATCGCTTAGCAAGAGGAATCTCAGCATTGAAAGATGTAGAAAAATTATCAGAAGCCAAAAACAACTTATATAAACCATCTACTAAAAAACCATATCCTATTATTGCAGAATTAAAAAACAATTTTGTTTTTCCACCACTAAAAGAAAAGGTAAAACCAAGTTTATCTAGCAAGAAATTGAAGTCAAATTCCTTCTAAAGGAAGGTACATAAAAATTATTTTTTAAAATAAGTTCATACCCTGAATCTAAAACTAAGGTAACATCTCCCTCCACTTCTGCTTCAAGATCATTTCTTACCCTCAGCTTGCTTTCTTTCAAACTTGGCTTCCTCATGTTTGTGAACCCCTGTAAGGACACAACAATATGGGTAATGGAACCACTATCAAACCACCAAGAATATATAGGGGCGTCAACTAGATTAGACTCAAAACATATAAAAGCAAAATGATTACCTCCAAATTTCTTCCTATTTTCTAACCAAGCCTTGAATTTATGACATTCTCCTCTATGGTGTCCTTTAACCTTACAGAAGATACACCAAGAATCTGTCTTGAAGGTAGTTTGCCTAGGCCCTCCTACATTGTGGTAGTGACTATTGCCAAATTTTTTGTAGGGAGCACTATTAGAGCGTTTCTTATGTTTCATATGACTCTTGCTAGAACGGGATTTAACATGAATGGTCAGGAGAGCTAAATCACTCTTTTCTTTCCTATTTTCTCTTCCTCAGCCATGCATTTGGTAATAAGGTCATTAACACTCCACTGCTCACCAATGGTATTATATGTTGTTTTGATTTTGGTATATTCAATTGGAAGACAGTTTAAGGCATGGTGACAATGAAATTTTCATTCAGGTCAATGGATTGGGCTTTCAGTTTGGTTTGAATGTGAACCATTCTTAGAATAAATTCCCTAACACCCCCATTATGTTCATACCTCATATCCATCAACTCTTTCTTTAAATATCCAGACTCAGCATTATTGGATACTTAGTATCTATCTCCGATAGCAGTGAGAAAATCTTTATCAGATATTGTGTCGAGCAAACCACTCAATAGGTGTTCAGCAATGGTCCACTTAATTGCAACCATCCTAAGTCAGTTAGATTTCTCCCAATTAGCTAGACTCTCTCTCTATTTAGGTGTACTTTCATTAGGTATGACAGGCATATCTTCCCTTAGTGCCATATCTAGATCAACTATTCCTATGTCCTACCTCCATCTCTTGTAATTTGAGCCAGTTAAAATTTCTACGATCACTTGACTATTATTCATAGCGAAGGAAACTGTATAAGACAAAACAAAATACATTAAGAACAATAATAAGGGCATAAACATAATAGTGATGCCCAACTAAGAATCACACATTCCCTTTTGGGCAGAATGTGTAACCAAACATGAAAGATGAGCTATGGAAATGAGGGTACACTAATCTTGAAATTTCATCCCAAGACTATTGTAATCCTTAATAACTCTATGTGAAATTAGGTCTCCAACTCAAACACACAACTACCCCCTTTGGGTAATCAATTATATGCATTAATCAAAAACATTCCTGGAAAAAATATAAAAAATCTCACAAACCACTATGTTTGATCCCACTTTGGTGGTAATCACCCACGGTAATCTGTGAAACTTTTCATAAAGAAATCAAAAGATAATGCCCAAAGTAAATTGTATTCTAAAATAGGTTTTGTACTTATACAGTTGAATAAACAAGCAAATATCTCATGCAATTTAATAAAAACATATGAGATATGATTAAGAGAGAGTGACTACTATAAACATATCCAAAATTAGGTAATAATAATTTTCAGTGTATCCAGTTAAATAAAAAATTGGGAAATGAATAAAATATACTATTTAATGTAATATTTCTGTTATAAAAATAGTAAATGCAGCGAAAAAATTATGAAATATACATAAAAAATCAGACTCAAAAATTGAAGAAGAACAGAAAAATGAAGCACAAAAACAAGTTTAGTGGGCACCACACGCACCTGCACGCGCCATAAATGAGAGTGGGAGTGTGCAGGACGTGGCCTTCTTCTTCCTCCAACTACGTTGGAGTGGTAGAGAGAGTGAAGTTGCAGAGAATCCAAGATTTAGAGTTATGAGTGGAATGCCAGTTCTCTTTCTTATTTAGAGTATAAAGTTAATATATAAACTCCAGTCCAACCGTAAAAGGCAAACTTTAATATCTTTTAAAGAGTGGGTTTGCTTTGCAGGGAAACCAACAGGACCCACTCTTTGCAAACAATTTCCACGCAACTACTTGGGGTTTTGCAAAACAATTTCATTATCTCATGTACTATCTATACGTATTTCACAGAATAGGTTGACATGCAAATGCTATTGAAGAATCGTCATTGTTGTGGGTAACTGGCACACGCCGTATGAGTCACGAACAACAGTTAAATCATAATCAAAAGCCAAATGTTAAAAAACAGGTGAGCCATTGCATGTTATGTTAGGAACATTCTCAATGCTCGACAATAATAATCAGATTCCTTATCACATAAGTCCTGATCTTCTGATACCACATGTTAAAAACTAGAATCAATAATAACAATACATGATAGGGGAGACAGATACTTACTTGTTGAAGACATAATCAACAGTTATGAAAGTGAAAATGTTCGGTGATGCCTAAGACTTCCACAACAAACCCACTCTCTTTACAATTACAGTTATCAATAGGACAAACCGTAGAGAGACTACACGTATGTATATATAAGGAGTGCTATGGGGACTTAGCCACTAATATTAACCCGAGGCCTGCCTATCATGGGCTTTAAGGTTAGACTTACACCATTAATCACACTAACGATTTAAAGGGCTTAAGTCCAATAGGGATCACAATAATAATGGACCATAGGCATCTCAATAGAGATCATATCATTAGCCTGTTTTTAATATAACAAAATTACAATTGATTTTAGCCCATAAAATAAATTCCAACATTTTGTGGTCATGAAAACTAGAAGATAATCAAGATCTTTAATCTTCAATGAATTATGAAGATAAACCTTTATATTGTTCATAAGCTTAAACTTATTACTAGCTAAGATTACTTCACAAACATAAATAAGCAGCAAAAAAAATCAAAACCATCAAATTGAAGGAACAAAGAGGAATCCACATTGGCTTGGAGAAATCCTTTATGAAAAAAAGCAATTGACAACTTTGAATGCCACTATTACTGGCCTACTTGAGGCCATAAAGAGATTTTTTAAGCTTGCAAACCTGAGAAGATGAAGCTGAAAAGCCAAGTGGAATCTCCGTATACACTACCTCAGTCAAGCTTTATGCAAAAAGGTGTTATTTATGCCAAGTTATTCAAGATGTCAATTATTATAATGGCAAGTGTAAGTAGCATACACAGTGTTATCACTTTAGCCACAGGACTAAATGTATCATGATAGTCCACACCATGTTGCAACATGCATCCCTTGTCCATAATTCATGCTTTTAATCTCTCAATGGAACTATCAACTTTGTGCTTGATCATATCATCCTATTTGCAACCTATGGGTTATTTAGTAGTGGTAAAGTAGTTAACTCCCAAGTTTTATTAACTTCAAGAGCTTCAATTTTAGTTTCCATGGCAACTATGTGTGTGTGTGTGTGTGTGTGTGTGTGTGTGTGTGTGTTTTAGCTTCTGTGATCATAGAGATGGATATAGAAAAATAAATTTATGATTATAAGAAAGCTTTGAAGAAGATAGAATAGAGGAAAGAGACTGGGGAGTACATGAAAACTGCAAATTAGAAGAGGATGACTAAATTACCTATACATTACATGAATTTATCAACTAATAATGGTAGCCTTGTAAGTAAGAGGGTGGTTGGCATAATCTTTAAAAGCACCTTAAAGGTCAAGATGAATCTGAAATAGGTAAATGAGAAGGTGTGGTTGATAGTATTTATGTTGGAGAAGATGGTATGTGATTTTGTGCAGAAATTATAGGTAATGGTTATGAGTATGTAAGACACATTTAATAACTCAGTGATCAAATTTTCATCTTCCATGAGATAAATTATAGGCAAAGCATAAAAAACCAAATACATGAAGTTGGCTATAATTAAGCTTAGAATGGAAGAGTAGTGCTCAAACAGGATGTGATTGGAAATGAATGGAGAAGGTAATATGTTGATAATGTGTACTACATGAGCAACACTCTCAGACTAGTAAGATTAGGGAATATGGCATTAAAATTTAAAGGACCGAGCAACACTGAAGATGCGTTGATATTTACGCTCCAAAATACTATTTCATGATGGAGTTTTACATAAGAATATTGGTGAATTATACCATTGGAGAGATAAAAGGAATGATGCACCATTTTCAATACAAATGATTTTTTAGAAAAATCCAAGTGAACCTACTATAGTCATCAACAATGGCTAAGAAATATTTGTGACCATGTATAGAGCCAATAGTAGCTCCTTAGATGTCTGCATGGAGTTTTTGAAAATAACATTTAGTAATGATTTTGCTTATAGGAAGACAACTTATGTTGCTTAGTTAAAGGACAAATGTCAAATACTAAGATAGTGGATACAAAAACATCTTTATTTTATTTAGTGAGTTATGGAGAAGCATGTCCAAGTCCATAATGCCATTGATCAAATGTTGAAGGATAGTTGGAGAGGCAGCTATTTACACAATATACTTGAACTACCTGATACAATCCATACATGTGTTTAGCAAATCTAATTGTCCCCTAAGTCACAAAGTAGTGATCATAGCATAAATAAGCAATAATTAAGAGTGGAAGCAAGTTTTTTAGTAGATATTAAATTGAAGGTAAATTGTGGGACAAATAAGGTGTTGGTGAGTAAGAAAGCAACAATAAAAGTAAGTGTGCCAATGTGTGTAATTGGAAGAGCTAAATTGTTTGGTGACATAATAAAATAATTGTGCACATGATGATAAGAAAGAATGATGATAATAAACAACAAATATGACATGTGGCTCTTTCTAGAATCTAAGCAAAACTCATAGGGTTAACTATGACACATGAACATGTGCTAGTAAAGATTTTGCTAGACTTAAAGGGGGTTAAGATTGTCAATTAAAACACCAGATGTAATAACAACTGTTGATGATTGGAGACGAATGAGAGCTAAAAGCCTTTGATATTGCTCATTACTAAAAGGAACACTAAGAAATATTAAAGTTAATGATTGATTGATATCTTGTTCAAAAGACGTTCTAAAAGAGTCAAGTTCTTCAATCTGACCAACTGAGTTCTTTTATGTCCTGTAAAAGCTTTGTTGAAGTTAATTTGCCTTTGTGTAGTTAGGACTTTGTGAAAATTGTCTTGACTTGGATCCAAAACTAAATATTGAAGGATATCCCTGTTTTTTATACCACTTATCTCCTACATGACCACAGAAAGTACATATAGGTCATTTTGTTCTAAATTGAAAATTGCAAGCTCCATTATAATAAGCATTGTTATTATTAAAATCTCTATTGTTGTAAGGATTGAAGGTACAATTAGCAAAAGCTATTGATTCAGTTGTTGATTGATTCATTCATGTTGTAAGACTAAGCCAAAGACTTTACTAACAGGTGGTAAAGGATCTATCAACATAATTTGGGAGCAGACGGTTGCAAAGTTTTCGTTGAGATCTTTGAGAAAACGTATGACATAATCTGACTGTATATAGTTTTTAAGGCTCTACAATCATAAGAAGGTGTACACCTATTGGTTCAGTCGGATTTTGCCGGGCCTGAACATCGTTATTCGGATCCATGATTCTGGTTGATTTCGGCTAAAGGATACCTGCAAAACAAATAAGGCATGCCGGGGGTTGGTTCCCGGAAGGCCCCTCCGACGATCAAGTTAGTGTTTTTGTAAGGGTTTTGATAATTGAGAACAGAGACAAATAGGGTTTTTTATCTCATACCTGCGTTGTGAGGAGATAATCAACTTATATAGTGAATACCTGCTAGGTTTAGGTCATTGTATATGAGTGAGAGGTTGCCACTTACAAATGGGTCGTGGATACGTGGACCTGGGCTTGGGCCTAGAATAGCCGACCCAACCACCTACAATTATGAATAGGCCTTAGATTCGCAAGTTCATCCTATAGAATTTTTAGTTATGTAAAGCAATATGTGACAGAGCCTTCACCTTAATTTAGACTGTGAATCTCTAATTGTAGGTCAAAGATCCTAACAAAATCTCCTTGCGTAAATCTATTTTTGGGATCCATCCAGATAACATTTTGTTCAATAGAAGGAGACAATGAATGTACCAACCATGAGAGCACCGTTGTATTGTATCTTTGCCACACTCTAAACATTGGATCATTTATATTAGGAACTGAAATACTACCACGCACAAAGTGAAGTTTGTTCTTAGAAAATAAGGCCATCTTCATAGATCGAAACCAAAAGTGCTAGTTTGATCAATTCATAGTTGGTAAAATAAGAACAAGTGGTAGATTTTCATTTGTATGGAGATGCTAAGGGCTAGATGGAGCTTCTTTCAGCTTATGTTGATGAACAAAGGAAAAGTCAAAAAGGAGAAATAGACGACAAGAAATCAACAAGAACAAAGGTAATTAGAAAATCCCTTTCAACTTTGATACTATTGGAATTTGGGGAGTGAAAAATAAGCTATTTTATGTACATCAAATTCGAGTCTAGATCTTCTGTCCAATTTTATGGTGTCTTATTCTGTCCTATAAATCTCAGCCATTCATTTATGTGAGTTCTGCGTGGGTTCTGCATAAATAGACATAGGACCCGCATAAATAAATGACTGAAATTTATAGGATAGAATAAGACACCATAAAATTAGACAAAAAATCTTGTCTCATCAAATTGGGTAATTGTTTCTGCGTACATGGATAGAAAACTAACAAACGCAGGAACCAGAAAATTAGTTTTCAAAAATAAACAAGAAAGCTAGCTGAATAAAATTAACTGTCGTTAATGTTACCACGGGGTAGAAAAACAATTACCCAAAATTACGAGGCTCTATCGGCAAAATAACACAGGCGCCTTGGCGACGTCATTCGAAATAAAACTCAAAAACTCGCGGGTAGTGCTCTCATTCTCACTTCTCTCCGGCGTTTCTCTTTTCGCCGCCGATTTTTGGCCTCTTTAGTAGTTCACAATGAAGCTCGTCAGGTCAGATGTTCACTACTGGCTCCTCGATTGTCGAACTCTTTCCACTTTTTATTTCTTTTCATTATTTTTCTGCTCATGTTGCTTAAGATCTCATTGATTTCGGCGGTTTTGGATTGCCAGGTTTTTGATGAAGTTGAACAACGAGACCGTTTCAATTGAGCTAAAGAACGGAACTGTCGTGCACGGCACTATTACAGGTTCATCACATTTCTTTTCCTTCGGGGTTTTCTTAAAACCCTAGTTGGAGATTAGTCTTCTTCCTTTGTGTGCATTTTGTTAATTTTTAAAAAGCTTAAGAGTATATTTGGCCGTAGGAATCTGAATTTTCTTTCCCGCAATTTGAAATTGGACGTCATAACGACTGGTCATATGAATACGGTTGCTGTCTCTTTAGGACTCTTGGCAAAATCCTTTCCCTTATTAGTTAAGTGTGAAGCTATTCACTGTGCTGATATTATAATTTTGTACAGACGTGGCAGTGGTTGTATGTGAGTATTTTGTTTTTAAAATATGGTAGAGGGTACATTCAAATTGTTTATTCTCTAATAGTTTCATTACGTTTCTTTCTGTAATCTAGATTTTAGATGTGGACCTGCTATATAGAAGATAAAACTTGTATCATGCACTTTCTATGTTTGCTTCTCAATGGAGTTCAATGTGGCTGCTTTGTCAGATACCATAACAAATTATTCTGTATTATCCTCTGTACCAATTTTCCTGTCACTGGTGGAGATACACGGTTTCTTCCTGTTTCTGCTCTTTATTGATCAATTTATCATTCATATAGTACCTTATGTTGCTGGAATATGTTTCTTAATGAACAAGTTAGATACCTTATGCTGCTGGAATACGTTTCTTCATGAACAAGTGAGATTGATTTTAGGTTAACTATGTGTTCTCTACAAAATTTTAAGTATAGTTGTCACTTGTGTACTTTATTTTGGCATTTTAAACTGTGATACACCACCAGAACAGATGCAGTCCTTTCTGCTGGTTGAGCACTGGCCACCATATTCTGCCAAGCAATGCCATTAGCTATTAACTGGATTCTTGTAAAAATTGTCAATCATATATGATCCTTTAAATTTTTTTTATTTATAGTTACTTGTGCCTTAGGCTTATTTATAGACAAGATTTTTCAATCATTTGCATTTTATGATCTTCTAAATGTTTGAGGGGTATGTATGGTGAGTTAGTCTAATGATTTTCAACTATTAGTAGATTAAGACCTTCCACAGATGAGCTCAGCACCTTACAGCACAATTGAAAATGTTTTTCTTGCATAAGCCCCCTGCAGTAGCTTAGCCAACTGCAAACTGTATGTTACTGGCATCTTGTTCTCCCCACCTGTTTCTCCCTTGTAACTTGGCTAAGTTCTATTGTAGCCAGTTGATTTGTCTGTTGTCACTTGTTAGGGCATATATTGGTTAGAAAGATAACATGAAGCAATTTGAAAATTGTTTTTTTCTTATTGGGAAATTAAGAATTGGAATTATTATTTTCCTGGAACATCCAGATAGGTGAAGGCTTTAACTTCTTGGTTTGCTGATACCAGGTGTAGATATCAGTATGAATACTCATCTAAAGACAGTCAAACTAACACTGAAAGGGAAAAATCCTGTGACCTTGGATCATCTCAGTGTGAGGGGTAACAATATCCGCTACTATATCCTTCCCGACAGCTTGAATCTAGAGACGTTGCTGGTGGAAGAAACTCCAAAGGTCAAACCTAAGAAGCCAACTGCAGGTGTGTCTATTATTTCATTTATTAGAGTTGCTTTGGACAAGTGAAATTTGGTATGCACCTTTGTGCTGTATAGTGTGGATGCTTACACCTTTGATGTTTGGTGAAATTCAGGGAGACCTGTAGGTAGGGGACGTGGCCGTGGACGTGGAAGGGGACGTGGTAGAGGCCGTTAATTATATTATGATACTTTTAATTTATGTGGCATCTGCTTATGTAAACACTTGTACTGTAACAACGGTCTGTTGTTTAGTTGAGGAACATGCAGAAAATACAGATGCCAGTGTTGCTGTTTATTGAGGCTAGACTGAGGATTCTAGGTTTCAGTTTTTCCTTCTCGTAGTTGATTACTGAATGCTACTGGGAGTGAGCAGTTTATGAGCTTATTGTCTGTGATTGGTTCTTTCATATTTCATTAGTTAAATTGTACTGTAACAACGATCTGTTGATTAGTTGAGGGATATAACGATGCTAGTGTTGCTGTTCATGGAGGCTAGATTGAGGATTCTAATTTTCATTATTTTCCTCACAGTTGATTACTGAATGCCACTGGTAGTAATTGATGAGCTTATTATATGCGATTGCTTCTTTCATTTTTAATTAGTTAAGATGGAAAATTTTTATTGTTATTTTTGGTACCATTGTTTCACTTTTTAAAAGGAGTAATGGGTATTATTTTAATAATATTAAGATACAAAGTAGTACCTACTTAGCTTTTTTTGTGAAAAGCTGAATTATAAATTGCACCTGTAACCTAAAGAATCGTCGTTATTTTGGCTCAATTCTAAAAAAAAATTTAACTTTAAATAAAAAAAGGTAAAAGGTGAATTTTCGACTCGAAAATTTGCATCAATATTTAAGTTAAACCTTAATGTTTAATAGAATTTAAAAAAAAGGTATAAAGATCAATTTGAATTCAAAAATCTTCTTCTGTCACTAAATGGGAATATGAATCCAGTCTCTTAGAAAGCAAGTAGTCTTTGTCTATGTTTGTTGATAAGAAAGAGAAAGCCCAAGTCACAAACTGGTAGTCCTGCCAGGCCCAGCCATCATATGCTCGATTCCAGCTCGAATAGTGTAAGGTGATTTGACCAATAGATTATTGTGTGAGATGCACCTGAAGAATCCACGTTCTTGTTGATCATTTGATTTCGAATGGGCTAATTATATGATAATGAGAGGGAAGGTCCGCATAAATAATTATATATGTTTATTGAATTATAAATAAAATTTACATTTTTTTCAACTTTTTCGTGTGCTTCATGATTCTTTGCTTAGGTATCTGTACATCTTTCCACCTGCTGACGAAACATAACAGAAATTCTAACAAGTTTCGATGCTTATCTAATCTAAACCCATTAAAGAAAACAGTTGGAAAAGTATTGATTTCTTATTTTAATCAGTGTAAGAAGAATTGACTTCACATTAGAAACAAGCGACTGATTATTATAGAGTAAAAGAACAATGTGGCCTGCCTGGTCATGGTGAAAGTTACACCTTGCCAAATTTTTAATAAAATCCACAAAGTGACATATTTAATCGAAACGAAATTGCTAAAGTCAAAAGTCCTAACCTGAGTTGTGAACTGAACTGAGAGAAATTGTCGGTAAATGTCCTAAACTGACATATGCACTGAAAGAAATTGTCCAAATATTCTCCTTACGGTAATTTATGTAATGCGTAACACAAGCCTTAAATATGCAAAATACCTCATTTGCTTTTCATCTCTTCGAACAAGCTTTTCTACACTAAAACTTTCAAACTTTCTTGATGATCTTTACGAAACCTGCTTAACCGAATATCGTTAACATCTTTTTGTGCCTTCCTTAACTCGTGAACTTCTTAAAGGATTAGAGAATCCAAATGTTCACTAACTTACTTAAGTAGACCACAGAAGACCTTAGCAACTATATATAGTAACCGTATTCGATTCCTCGTCGCAAGCCCAATGCTTGTCTGACCCATAATGATTAGGGTTCAAAAAATCCTTTATCATGCTTCTTTAGTATCTTTAACCAAATCAATTTAAATTTACTTAACCGTAAGCTCATTAAATCATAATTAATTATTGTTCAAATTCATAAAATTGCTATCATTCTCTCTCTTGGACAAAAATTAATTACAGTAATTGTAACAACAATAAAAACGTGTAAGCTAAATCAATATATAGGTTGACCAAGTTCAAAAAAATCATTTGACATTATGTCCTGTAAGACTTTTGATACCAAAAAATATCAAATGCATGTGTCATGTGCGACACAAATCCAATACAATCATACATATCTAATACCTTACTAATATGAATGAGAAAATGGAATGTGACAAACTAGGATGATACTTGTATGATCTAAAATATATCATCTTTTCGTTTGTAGGTCTCAATTTCTCTAAACTTTATGCTAAACTACATCAGAAAAAGTTTTCTCTCACTAAATGTTAAACCGCATTAGAAAAAACCCTTAGATTAAATGCTTATATCCCCCTATTTCATACCAAAACCATGGATTTACATGTATATCTATATGTGTACTAAAGACATATGCTCAAAGTTAATTTGTATATATATGCCCAATGACCTTTTACAATGCTTAAGATTGACACAGATCTTAAGACTTTCACCTATATTATTACAATGTATAATAACTTGTATGACTGAGAGCAAAGTGATGATCATTTGTATTGATAAAACATACTGTCATAATATATGAAAAACATATAAATGTATCAAAAGCAAATACAGTGATCCCTGACTAACAGTGTCTAAGGATTTCAGTATGCAAGTAGACAAAGTTCTCTAGTTAAAGGATCAGCAAGCATATCCTCAAATGCCCTATTTTAATGTCACCTTTCTATATCAATTCTTTTATGGTCAAATATTTGATCTCCATATACTTAGAGCCTGTAATGTTCTTATTGTTGTTATTAAAAAATACAAAAGAAAGATTATCATCATATAATTAAATAGGTCTAGCCACTAAATCAAATACAGACAACTCAAAAATCAAGTTATTGAGTTAAATCGTCTATGTAAAACCCTATAGCATCCCATAAACTTTGCATGCATAGTGGAAGAAGTCACCAGTATCTGCTTGCCACTTTTCTACGATGTTGCATCATCTGCTAACACAAAATGCACCATGATGTAGACTTTCTATCATCTGAACACATAACAAAATCTGAATCTATATAGCCTGTGAGGTCTAGACTATTGAATTTTCTAAATATCAACATATAATCCTTTGTTCCCTTTAGGTATCTTAACACTTGTTTAACTGCATTCCAATGTTCTATTCCTGGGTTAGCTAGATACCTACCTAACAGTCTAACAACAAATGCAATGTCTAATCTAGTGCATACTTGGGCATACATCAGGCTACCAACTGCACTAGAATAAGGCATATTCTTCATAGGCTCTCTCTTTGTATCATTCTTTGGACATTGTTCTAAAGATAATCTCTCGTTATGAGAGACAAGTGTTACAACAGGTTTATAATCAACCATATTAAACCTTATAGCACTCACTTAATGTATGCTCTCTATGAGAGATTTAATGAGTGTTGAGACCTGTCCTGGTGAATCTAAATACCTAGGAAAAAAGATGTTTTACCAAGGTCTTTCAAGTCAAATGTTTGGTCAAAAGCTGCTTAACCTCATGCAACATGATCAAGTCATTTGATTTGAGCAAGATATCATCCACATATAAAAGTAGAAAGATAACTTTACTCCCCCTTACCTTGTAATACAAAATATTTTAATTTTATTTTCCACAAAGCCAAAAGAGTTAACAACTTCATCAAACTTAAGGTACCACTGTTTGGAAGCTTGTTTCAAAAGATATATTGATTTTATC
>JANKOE010000004.1:18666534-18677301 GCA_026284465.1 Erythroxylum citrifolium
CAAAAGAGTTAACAACTTCATCAAACTTAAGGTACCACTGTTTGGAAGCTTGTTTCAAAAGATATATTGATTTTATCAATTTACAAAATTTATCGATTTTGTCTTGATCCTAAAATCCTTCAAATTGTTCCATACAGACCTCCTTACAAAGATCTCCATTCAGGAAAGCGGTTTTAACATCCATCTAATGTAGCTCTATATCATACTATAAATGCATCCTTAAAGGATACTAAGGAAAAGGTAACATTAAAGTCAATCCCTTCTCTCTGAGTGAATCCTCTAGTAACCAACCGAGCTTTAAACCGCTCAATTTTACCTTAAGCCATTTTTGGCCTTGAAAATTCATTTACAACTGATAGGTTTGTAGTTCTGAGGTAAATTAACAAGCTCTTATACCTTATTGTGCTTCATGGATTGCATCTCATCCTTCATTGCATCCTACCACAAATCTGCATAAAGTCCAAAAACAACTTCTGAAAAAGCAACTGGATTTACAATATATCCAATATCATAGTCTTGTTCACCTAAATAGATTATATAATTAGATGAGATAACAAACCTTCTCATTCTAATATATCTCCTTAATTAAACTAGTTCTCGTACCTTAAGAGCCTCAGTTTGTACAAGTATGAGTTCTTGTTCCTGTACTTATATGGTATTGAGACCTTGATCCACCAATTCTGACTATATGAGTGATGGATATGAAATAACTATAGTATCCACTCTACTATCATCTGAAAGGTGAGAAAGACCACCCTCATCATAGACATCATACTCCAAAAACTTAGTTGCTTGTGACTCTACTATTCTAGACCCTTCTTTTCTACAGTAAAATCTGTATCCCTTAGAGTGGTCAAGATATATAACAAAACAACAATGAGTAGAACGAGAATACAACTTATCTTTATAAGGATTACACAAACATATCTCAGTAGGATAGCCCTATACACGAATGTGGGTAAGGCTAGGCTTCTACCCCTTCAAGATCTTAAAAGGCGTCTTTGAAACTGATTTACTTAGGACTCGGTTAAGTATGTATAAGACAGTCTTTATGGTTCCACATATTTGGCAAACGAACTATTTTCTTATCTTGAAACCCCATGTTTACCACAATATCCACATCCACAGTTAGGTCTGACAATCTTTATAGACCCACCCAGTTGGTTCTCAACTTTAGCATTAAAGATCCTAAATTTCTTGAGAATTTCAAACTTTTTTTAAGGTAAGAACAAATAACCATAACGGGAATAGTCATCAATGAATGTCAGAAAATGTCTTAAATTGCATAAGGTGGTTCTTGTATTCTTTAGCTTCTCCTCTTCAGCGTCACCCCAGATAATCAAAGCATTTATGTCCCAAGCCTTATCCTGAGAGTTATACGTTGTAACCAGAATACCAAACTCTTAAGGAAGTGTATTCAGAGCTTGGTGAACAATGCAGGCATCAGGAATGTGGGTATTTAACGCTTTCAACTTACTCTAGAGGTGGACCATTGTTATGATGTACTCTCTCACTCCCCCTTCTCTTGTATACCTCGTGGAGAACAATTCCTTCATTAAGGTACCTATCTAAGTATTAGAAGATACCTTGTAACTATGTAAGACATTGTTGAGGAAGTCCCTTGCTATAATTGTTTTCGGAAGTCCAATGTGCAAATGGTATGGAATTGATCTCTTTATAGTCAAATAACACATCCTATTTGACCTTTCCCAGGTTGCGTATGCTGCCTTCTCAGCATCTGAGTTAAGAGATGTAGGTACTAATGGCCTATCCCTAACCATGGCCATGTTGATTTCTATCATCTCCAAAGCAAATTCTACATCTTGCTTCCATTTCTTAAAGTTGAAACCAGTCAGGGTTTTAATAGTGTCACTGTTGTTTACAGAAAAGGTGAATACAAAATTGACAATGTAATAATGAGCACAAATATAGGATACCAATGATACTCAAAGCCACAAAATAATATATATACCCAGTATCTTATCACACATGTCATGAAACACCTATGGTCTGAATACATAATACATGCAGATAAGAATTCCACATAAAAATGATTAGCGTATACATCATTAACTCTTATAACTCTACCACCTGTGCGTGAATAAATCACTCAATCGATAGCTTTCCTTCATCTTATGTCTTTGTGCACATCTCAAAATCTCATATAAGGTCATCACGACCTGTGGGCAGAATTACTAAATACAAAACCAGAGACATCTCCAAGCATACTAGTAGAACAATTCAAAAACTAACTTGAAAAGCCACTATGGTGATGACATTCTCATTAGTACTCAAATAGATCCATAGGCATAAGAGATACACATGTATGTCATCATTTATGGGCATATAATATGTGATAATGTACCATCAATAAATGCAAAATCCTTATGCACATACTCATTATCACATATCAATGCTAAAAATATTATCGATACACTTCATTTGAAAATTCATCACAAGGAAGTATTAGGTTCTGATCATGCATCTCATACATAATATATATCAAAAATACTCAACAGAAATAAAACGGAACCTCAAAAACCAGATCTACTCATGCATATAGATATAAAAGAAACAAAAACATTAAATGTAAGATGTTTACATACCTTTCTGATGATCTCCTTCGTTCTTTAATCTTCTCTGCGTTGGGTTGTCGTAAACCACAGCGATCAATGCATACCGTCTCTAATGAAAGTTCACACGAAGATAGAAGGATGAAACCTCACTAGGAGATGGCTAGAATTCTTTCTTTGTGCTAACAAAAGCTAGAACTCTTGAGAGAGTTAAAGAGAAAAAGTGTGTGTGTAAGAAAAATAACCTTTTCTTTTTCTTTTCTTGTGTCTTACACAAGAAACACAAAAATCGTCTCAATTTTCTGCACCATTTGGCTTCCATAACCCCCATCACTAATGGAAAGTTATGGGAAGTTAATGGCCATTAATAGAATGCATTAATAGAAGTTATGCGAAGTTAATGACCATGAATAACATGCATTAATGGAAGTTATGGGAAGTTAATGACCATGAATAGCATGCATTAATGAAAGTCAACAACACTTATTTCTAATCCATTCCATGCAACGTTTTCTACCATGATCACATCGCGATACAATCCCGAAACACTATCTCATATCTTGACTCACCATTTAAGATCATTTTACTCATCCTTCGGATCTCCTATGTGTGTGACCTATTAGGTACCAGATTATGTTGGCCACTTGAATTAACACTTAACTTAAGTAAGTCAAGAGCGGTATCTAACAACACGTCATGACTCCCAATTGACCAGAAAGTCAGTAGTTTGACTACAAACCCTTCCATACCAATATTGCCATGCAATTCGTCCTTTCACTATCTATACCCCACTTGGTTCAGAGTATGATCAAAGTGTCAACTCCCACTAGACTAACTACGTCACATCTAGTTCAAGTGTTATTAGATCTTATCCTGAGGATCTCATTACTCTATGTTGTTGGACCAATGGTGGTTGACAAATAAAATTCCTTTATGTTTTGATAATAATAAAATGTATAGAATTGGTTAAGAAATTATTTTAGGTATTTTGGACTGCTATTCAATTAAAGGATTTATGCAAATCAAGGTAATAATAATCTCCAACGTTCAAGAGATAGAAAATGACAATGTTTAAGAGATAGACAATGACAACGTTCAAGAGATAGACAATGACAATGTTCAAAAGGTAGACAACGTGCACAAGATGATTATCGTGAAGATTATGGATAAAGATTTCAAATTAGCATCTTAACAAAAAAGAAGATTGAAGTTTATCTGGAATTATCCGTTGGAGCAAGCACTAGTCGACTATCATGTCACAAGTCGACTGATAATTATCATATTTGTAATGTGGGGTTTAAACCAGTCGACCAGAATATTGTAAGTCGACTAAAAGCAAAGGACCAATAAGTTGGATAGCTGAATTAATCGACTATTAGTTCACTAATCGACTGTTCGAAGAGCGGAGCTAAAAATCTGATGAAAAATGCAAGTGTTAGTGGACTGAAGCTTTGGAGACAAGTTGACTACAAGATGCTAGTCGACTATTACATCTCAACTAGTCAACTATCAGTACAGCTGAACATAATCTGACGAAGTCAATTGATATCAAACGGATTAAAAATCATTTTACAACGTCTATGAGTATCAACAACGGCTAGAAGAAGATCTATAACAACTATAATCCTCTGGAGCCTGCAAATAAAAGGAGAAACATCAAAGGATCGATTAGTGCAGTCTATAGCAAAGAAAACTGATCATCGTTCATTATTATTACTCTCAATTGCTCTTAGTTTGTTCTTAAATCTTACTCAGCTGTACTGAGCATTGTTATTTTCAATTTTCTATCATTGTTATAGTGAGTTGAGTGATTAGAGGAAAATCATCGTTAAGGTAGGATTTGTGCTAGGTAAACAAATCAGTTTGTGAGGTGTAGCTTGAGCCGGAAATCAAGTGGGTTGTAAAAGTTCACACTGAACTAAAAAGTGTGCAGTAAAGTGATTTGCCAAATCCTAAGTGGGAGCTTAGGTAGGGGACGTAGGTCTTTGCACCGAACCTCTATAAAAATAGTGTTTGATTTTCTTTCCTACTCTTTTCATTTAATTTATTTGATTGTTCGTGTGTATTAACTCATTATTTTTTGTAGAACCTTTCGAAAAAGTTTCAACTATCTATTCAACCCCCTTCTAGATTGCTTTCGAAAATGTCATTTCCAAACAAGGTGCACAGCTACACATGAAAGGGGTATAGCCATGCGTCACCCCATTCTAGCCCAAGCATGATTTTTCCTCACTCGAATGCCACTAAACTTCATCCTAACCTATTCGAACGTTAATGAAACTTAGCAAACCCATTTATAAGGGTAATATGATACTCATCATACATGTAATTTTTATATACCTTAATGATTCCATTCATGTATTTTTGAACAAAATATGACCATAAAATATATTAAATAAGATTGGGCATGATAAAGGCTTTCAAATTATAATGCAAACGTAAGGGAATGAGTTTGTATGTTATGAATTTGTTACTCTATAATGAGATTCTGAATTGTAATTATATTTATTCTTATATTTAGTTTTAATTGGCGAAGTCTTAGTTGTGGGTAAATAGGCTGGCCTAAAAGGGTCTGCAGCTGCTTTTGTTACGAGACACTACAGTATCTTTTGTTTTAAAGACTTATGTCTCTTTTGTTTTAGAGGCTTACGTCTCTTCTGTTTTAGAGGCTATTGACTATTCTATAAAAACCAATCATAGGTATCTTCTATTTTGTTCCCATTACCCATGTCTGAAGAAATTAGTAGGCAATTATGTAAATGTTCTGATATTTGTTTTGTTCTGATGCAAAATTATATTAAAATAATTTCTAAATGCCATATTCAAAATTTTTTTATGTGTATTAAGATATTTCATGACTTTCATTTTATAATATATTTTCCATCAATTAAATGTCAAGAACCATTTGTATATGAATGTTAGGCGACTACTCATCATTATTCCCCACTAAGCCATATGCTTAGCACAATGATTTTTCCTCCATGTAGGTTGTGATAAACAAGGTTAAGGTTGGGACAACCGTAACGGCAAAAGAAGGACGTGTAACATTTTGTATCTAAACATTGTGTTGTAATCATAAATATTAAGAAGGAATTTTGTATTAAATGAAGATTTCAGTATGTAAAAGGCTTGTAATAACCATAACTTATGATGAGATTTTCAATGTATGGATACGATATGTGTAATGTGTGACTGATATAAACCACTTTGAAGTGTATGAGGAAGTCTGTTAATAAGGGTAACTATATGAATTGTAATGTATGTTTGTCCTATCTCTAGCAATTATTGGATTGTGTGCATCTTTGTTTGTCCTCTCTCGGTCTACTTTGTGTGCATCTCTATATCCTCCTAGGGGTATTAGGATGTCACAAGAGCGTGATCATTGGTTAAAGGATTGATAAATATTGCTTTGCTCTCAAGTAATTCATCCAATAATTCTTCATTATTAAGTTCCTTATATAATTTCTTTATCAAATTCCATCTTGAAGTTTGTTTATCACTCTAAGAGAATAAACATCCTTTAAGCTTCAAACCAGTAACACTTATATTCTAAACACACTCCCTAAAATTATTATTTAAATTTCTCAGCCCCACGCGTCCCTCAGCTTTATCTCTATGAAGTATACTATTAAAGTCTCCTATAATGAGTTTAAAGCCCTATATGATGGTATAAATATGCTCTAATCTTTCCATTAGATGCCTTCTATGGAAGCTGAAATTTGATCCATATACAAAGGTTACTAAAGTTATCATGTATCATCGTTGCTAAAACATGCACCATTTGATCATTATAATCTCAGAGACTCACTAATGCTTTCTTGGAGTTATACCACAATTTTTTGATCATAATGGTGGTGTTGATGATTAGACAACAAAGTCCAGTGATTCCTAAAAAATCTTAAGCTTAGATGTATTATCAATTCTAATTTGTATTTTCTTCAAGCCTAGAATTGTTTGTTTAGCTTTAAAACCAAAATATTTTAATGCTACTAATTTATTAGTGTAATAGTCAGTCTCCAAAACTACTGAGGATTAGAGTGTTAAAGTATTGAGTCACATGAGTTACATCATTATAGAATTAATTTGGTGCATTTAGGAGATGATTTTATGATTTCATTCATATGCATAATATTAGCAGATACACATGAATTATGATTTAGAAAAAATGTAGACATTTTATGTGCACTCAATTGATATGTTCCGGGGTACGAAAATTTCAAAATGATTGTGACATGATTGTGCATTTCTAATGTCTTGTATTTTGGTTTACTAATAAAAATAATTGATGAATTAGTATTTACATTTAGCCTAGGAAAAATTTCAAGTGGCAAGACAAGTTGACATGTGACAATTTAGGATGATTAAGCCTTTAAAATGAGTGACAAATAGCCTAGAGAATTAAGTGACAAATGGGTTAGGAATTATGACATTTGGCAGCCAAAAAAGGAGGACATGTAGCTTGCTTAAATACATGACAAGTGTCCTTTTAAAAAACAAAAGGAGCATAAACACTCGTCTTACACCAAATGCCTTATAACATTTCCTGGTTATTTCCTTTTATTATTTTTTGCCGTATGCTCTCCCTCTCCTCCCTCTCATTGGCGAAACCCACACAAAACCCAAATCTTTGAGTTTCTGCCTTATTTCTATACATCACCACCCTAAATCCCATAAAAAATACTTTATAAAGATAGCTATAGAGGTAGAACATTGTGACATATACTGCTATCTTTTCTTTAGTCGTGGCCGAACACATCACACCCGCTCTTTGTCCTTGAATTATTCTTGCATGTGAGGGTAAGCAAGCTTGACATTTGAGGTGGCATTCAAGCTAATCAAGTAAGTAAAATAATGACCTATTATGCTATATGTAGCTGAATTTTATTATGGCTAAGTAGGGATGGATTGAATGTGGTGTTGGTGTTAAAGATGTGCTGGAAAATGAAGAATGAATGGGTACTTTTATGTTATGCTTTTGCATGTATGAAAACAATAGTGCATGGGCTGTTGTATGGATGATTTAAGTCATAATTTGAAGTATAATTGATGAGGAATTCAAGCTAAAGATAGGTGTTATTAAGGTGTTTTAGAATCTGGAAAATTAGAGTTATAGGTGTGTTGTAAAAAGTGACTGTTAATGACATAAGTGAGCAGAATTTTGTAAGCCTTAGTGTAACCAATATGGATGCTATATTAACTTGAAAAGAAGTAACTTTAAAGGAAATAAAATCTTGAAATTTTCTGGTGTTAGTAATGTCTCTAAGCTTGTAAAATTCGCGAAGTATTGAAGGTCATAAAGTTACACATATTAGTGATGTTGATGACAAATTCTAGAATTTTAATTTCAGCCTTGTGTATATGTGGAACCAGCTGAGAAAATTCACTCTAAATTGGTATATTTAGACTTGATTAAGGCTAGGAATGATCCTAGATTGTTGCTTGATTAGTTGGTTAAAAGCTTGACAAGTTTATGTAGTTAATTGATGTCATAACCTAAAGAATGTACTATTTTGATGTGGTTGTATTTAAAGCTAGAAATCATGATTTGTTGAAGGAAAAAATGTGGTGTTTCAATGCAAACATGATCTTAAGGACATGAGTAATGTGTATAAGCTATGGATAAATGAGCATTGAAGAACATGGGGTAATTATGAATGAGAATTTGGTAAATGTATGAATATATATTGCTGTAAAAGTTTGGTGAATGTATAGATCTAGCTTGTTGAAATTCTAGATTTAAAGTAATAATTGTGTGTGTGTTATAAGAGGCTTTTTAATCATGAAAATGTACAAGGATAAGTATAATGTATAATTGATGAATTTGGAGTAAATCAAGTTAATTTAAAGGTATAAACCTGATTGCAAAATGGTAGTAAACTAGTTGTAATGTTTGAATGGTCTTATGGTGTATAAGCACAATTGAATAGTCAAGATCTATGCATAAGAATACATACCCAGAAAATCAATTGAGCATGCATTGAAACATTACACATATACACGTGCGTGATTGTATATTTATATGATTAAACAACTTAGTGATTTGTGAACTATGTGTGTATTTGTTACATGACAATAGATGCGCAAGGTGATCGTCAACTTCTAGATATTATCGGAACATCGAGGCAATAGCATTTTTGGAGTGTACTGTGAGTCAACTTAGACGTGTAAACTCACTTATATGTGCTTCTGTGTGAATTGTATGTTTAATATGAAATGCATGTACAATTGATTGATAAATGCCATAATTAGGTCCGAGGAGTCAGTTATATGGCATAAGCACACCGAAATGAAAGGTAATAAAAGCATAGCATATGAAATGATACATCTCATCATATTGAAATGCATGATTAGATAAAAGAGTTGTAACTAGAGTGACCAATGTGTAGAAAAGAGCTTGAGCTTAGAATTATGAAAAAAGGTCTCAGACTTCGATAGCTTAGACTCGGTATCCACAATGGTATACGCCGGCCATGAACTCGACATCTATAATGGGTACGAAACATCTGTAACATCCCATTACCTATGTGAAGGTTAGAATAGTAAATATGAGTGTTCAATGAGAGATAAGAAATGCATTTTTGTGTTTATGCATAATATGACATGCTCATACATGTGAATAGTGAAATTTTGCACATGAATATGTCTGTACATGCATTCATTGACATTCCGGGTATAATTGTTCTAAATGTGATTTCTATTGAGAATTATGGCTTTTATGTATTGAAAATTGATTTGGAGAGTGTAATTGCTGATTTAGAATTTTTTGAAACTTTTGTAGAAATTTGTGGAAACTGCTGGGTATTTTTAGACTAGGAAAAATATGTCATGTAGCAAAACTATTAACAAATGGTAGTAGAAATTACTGTCTAATGGAAATGGAAATTTTGATGAATGACTTTAGGATTTAATGACACACCTCATTGAAAATTGGGGGACAATTAAAATAGAAATTGGATTTAAGTTTATAATTGGACATGTGGCAAGTGACAAATGTCACTTTCCAAACAATGCCTTAATTCCACTAAGCAATTAACCCCCTTTTATTTGCTCTCTCTCACGATGCTTCTCTCTTAAAGCCATTCGAGTTTTGTTTTTGGTTTTCTCCATCATCTTCGTAGCTTCTCTTCTTCTTCTTCTTCATGGATTTTGATCTTTCCAACCTCCATTGATGTTGAACCTATCCCACTCATCTTCCACTTGCTACTTTTCCACCCTGCGCTCTTTCTCTTTCCCACCAAAATTGCTAACCTTTTGATTGAGCCCAAGTTGTTATATAAATTGGCAACACTTTCATGGTTTTTGATAAACTTTTTGACTCCTAATTCTTGATTTTTGTGCTTAAATTAATCCTTGAGTATATGTTTGTATTTTATGCAATTTGATAGTAAAATTGTTATAAATCGATATTAATTACATTATTAATTTTTCTGAGGATAATTGATACTGCAAATTGCTATTATTGATTGTAAGAACCTCAAGGAGAAAGGAGTCCAAATGTTGAAAACAAGAGCAAGGCGCTACAAGACTTTCGTCGCGGCAAAACATGAAGAATTCGGTCTGACTTTCGGGAAAATTTTGCTATGGCGTAAATTAATTATTTCATTGCGGAGAAGAATCCAGCAAGAGCAAAAACCTTTCAGGAAAAGTACGTCACGATGAAACTTAACTGTCGCCGCGATAAACTGTTGAAAACCTAAACCATATTTGGAAAATTCTCTCACTGTTCGACCCGACCCACTGATCCATCACTTAAAAACCTACCAAATTAGGTTACAGACGAGAATCGAATCAATACACAGAGACTTCACACATCTCAGTCGACATTTATACCTCTCGCTTTCGACCTTCATCCATCAACTCTGTCCACTTTTCACCGTCGACTTCATTGTCTGCCGCTGCTGCCATGGATGCTTTTGGTGTGCTTATGGTCATGAGTATTCCCGTAATTATGCTCGGCTAAATCACCACTTCCTCTTGAATATGTAGCAATAGCTTGAGTTCGATGGGCTTCAAAGGGGAGTTATTTTACATTGTCATATTTAACTACATTGTTATTAACTCTTGAGTTAGGATTTATTGCTTTGTAGTTAGATTTTCTTGATTAGTGTTTAATCAAATGTTGAACAATGTAATGTGTTATGGATTTGTTTATGTAGAACTTGGATGCTTAATATATGAAGTTTCATATATGTCT
>JANKOE010000004.1:18716061-18742434 GCA_026284465.1 Erythroxylum citrifolium
TAATAATTATGCAATAATTATATTTAATATTTAAAGTATTTAAAAAATATAAAAATACAAAAATAAAAACAAAAAAATAAAAAAAATAAAAAAAATTGTCTGACCGGTTGGACCGGACCGGTTCGATCGGTCAAATTGACCGGTTTTGATCGATTCGAATTGGGTCAATTGACCACTGATTTTGAAGTGTAACCCGGACCGGACCACAGAACGGTCACCAGTCGGATCGATCGGACCGGCCGGTCCGGTCCGGGTTTTAAATATTAAATATAATTATTACTGGTGTGACGTAATAATTATATTTAATATTTAAAATATTTTAAAAAATACAAAAATATAAAAATATAAACAAAAAAATAAAAATAAAAAATTGTCTGACCGATCAGACCGGTCGGACCGGACCGGTTCGACCGGTCAAATTGACCTGTTTTGACCGGTTCGAACTGGGTTAATTGACCACTGGTTTTGAAGTGTAACCCGGTCCGATCCTGGTTTAAAAACACTGGCTGTAGAAACTAAAACCTGATCAAAAGATTCCTAAAATTTAGAGATGAAAATTTAGAAATCTATTAAAAGTAGTTTTCTATTTTCCTAGAAAATTGGAAAAATAGAAAACATGCTTTTCTTAAAAAATTGATCTATTTTTTTATTAATAAACATGTTTTTTAATTATTTTCTATTTTATGAAAAAAAAATTTAAAAAATTAGAGAATTTTCTGAAAATAAACGGACTACTTGTGATTCTTAGAAATTCAGCCTTCAAATTAACAAAATATTCAGTTCGTACCTACCTCTGAGACCACCGTTGGTTGAGCTCCAAAGTAGATATTAAAAGGCCTTTGACAGAATCAGAGTTGGTCGATCTGAGATTAAATTTGTGAGAATTATAAACTATTGAAAGTTTTCATTTTGAGAGTTGGCGTAACAAAAGGTCTCCTGCTATGAATCTATAGGCGGAGCCTGGGCCTATTTTTGGGCTACCATAGGTGTTTTGAAATTTCTTGGATCCACGTAAGCTTCTGGCAAAACGGAATTAGTTGGGAGATCAAAGCATTTGGATTGAAATTGGCAAGAACTCGACGTCTCAATAAATGCTCTGCATGCACTTAAATACTATGGCCTATGGACGATGATTACTTGCCGTGGAGTGTACATCTCCTATTCAATATTTTTTTTTGGTTTATTTGTCTCATGAAATCTCAGCCATTTATTTTACGGGATCTTTGCGAGACTCACATAAATAAATAACTGAGATTTATTGAACAGAATAAAACACCATAATATTGGATAAAAAATCTGAACTCCTTAACGTGTAGTTAAATATGTTGACAAATACATAAAACCTTCAAGTTTGACTTTGTCCTCAATTTCTTGTATTCAAACTATTTGCTGACTGGCAGTTTACGTGTATGGTTTTCAAATATGGTTACGATTATTATAATGAAAGTCTCTTGAATGCATAGTCAAACTGAGGAACATCATAAAACGGATCCAAATCCGAAATGGAACTTGATAATGGAAAATTGGGAGGAGAGTAAGTTTGTGTTCTTGGACAAAATTGGCTTGGACCACCTGTGCTTTCTGGATAATGTTTTTAAGTATGCAAAAAAGGGTCTCCAAATTAAGATAATTCAATTGAAGACGGGGGCCAGCTCCTTATATCCTTCAATTGGATCAATTCCAATAATTTATGTTCAGCTATATTTAATTTATTTTAATTAAATTTGATTGCACTATTTAATTTATTAAAATCATATATATTTTATAGACCTTTGTCGTCATTACCTATCTTATACCTAGCACGATGAGAATCATGTACATGCAGAAGAGGCATGTTTATAACTTAACTTTATTAAGAAATGAATAGTTATTGTGTTTCAAGTTCAACAATTAGACGACTGAGAATGAAGCGAAGAAGATAGAAAGTGGGTGTGGGCACAAGGACAATACTTGACGAGGGACGGCCATTTTCCATCAAAATCGGATCTGGGTCCAAACTACAATGCCTATTATCTGCCATTCCAAGTCCCAACGTACCAGTTTGGTGAAGTCAAACCTCAAACCCTCGTAATTTTCGTAGCAGCTAACACGTCCATAGCCACATTTCGCATTTTCTTAATCTTAACCTACTTCTCATTTTCTTTCTTCTTACCATTCCAAGTATCTCGAAGAAGGATCGGTTACTTGTTTATTCATCTTTTGCTTCGTTGTGTTTTTCCCCAGAATTCCATCACGTAGTCTCATGTAGGGGGGGGACAAGCTAGCTGTTATTATTCTACTAAGTTGGGACAAAATTAGTGATTTGAATAAATTACCTCATTATCGGGATGGAGAGTTTAATTAAAGAATCTTGCAGTGAGATAACATACAGATCCTTTGTGGGATTTTGGAAAATTGCTGTGATTATAAATGAGATGAGTAGAATGCTTTTCATAAAAAATACAGTAATTAAAAGTAGTCATGTTAGGTGTTTAGTAATCATATTAAAATTAATACAACTAATTCTGAAACATTTAATACGATCGATGCAATAATGTTAAAGAGTTACGCAAATAATTAAGTTTTGACTCGAATTAACCTGCTTTCAGAACTGCT
Source organism: Erythroxylum citrifolium (assembly GCA_026284465.1). Classification (NCBI taxonomy): domain Eukaryota; kingdom Viridiplantae; phylum Streptophyta; class Magnoliopsida; order Malpighiales; family Erythroxylaceae; genus Erythroxylum; species Erythroxylum citrifolium. The sequence continues at coordinate 18,718,657 of JANKOE010000004.1, forward strand.
CAAACAAGCATAAAGTGGGTTGGTCTCATTTAGGATTATAATTGTATGAAGGAGAGATTCGATATCATGATAATTAAGCTTCATTAGATGTTGGAGTAGTTCAACAAGATATATATTTCTTTTTCAAATAGATATTTTTCACAACCTATACATGAAATGAAAGAAGTGCATTCCTGTGCGAGGTTGCACAATTCTCTATGCATATGTCAAATGATGAGTTATTTTGTTTTATTGAGGTAACCAAATTAGAAGCTCTAGGTGATTAAATTATAATCTGAAGCAGACCTCCAATTAAAACATGTCCGGTTAGATATTTGATTAGTTGAAATGGAAATGATTTGAATCTGAATTAAAAACCCATGTGAGCAATCAAGGACGAAGCCAGCCTTCACTGACTCCAAAAAATTTTACATGAAAAAATTATTATTTTAAATTTTGAACTCATAAAAAAATTAAAATTTTGCTCTCACTAAATTTTTTTTTGTCCCCACTAAAAAAAATTCTGGATCCGTCCCTGTAGGCAATCATCCGGATACACGACTATCCTTCTCTATTCTTCTTTTAATGCAAGTGCAAAAGAAATGTAGATGAATTAACATAGGCACATGCGGGTTAGTTAATTAGATTTCCGTGAACTATGTCTAAAGCAACTAAAAGGAAGTATGTAGAATGATTCTTCAAGAGGTAGGGATTTAATTCCACTATAGAATACCCATACCCAGTGGACTAAAGTGTACATACATTACACACCAATAGCATACAAAATGAGAATCCGTACCGTAACTATTCCCAACCCTCAGTCTTCGATCACCTAATCTCACTCAAAGGTCACCAACTCACTTATTATATATGTCTATGTGTCTCACTCTCTGGTTCAACTCTGGTCACCAAATTAAAAAAAAAAAATCACATAATCAACCAGCAGGCACGAAAGTGCCCACAACTAACAAAGTTTCCGTCCGCACTTTAGCAAAATTTGACAGCTGCGAGTATACTGTCTGGTAGAACAACCAGTCAAAACCTCTCTTCATTTCCTGTTCCTTCTCTCTCTCTCATTTTCTCACATACACTGGAAAAAAAAAACCCTAGCTAGCTAACTAATCCTGCTCTTTCTCTAGAATTTCTAGCAATGGATCATAGTACACCAGCTAGTTAGCTAACGACCCTTCAAGCTCTTTGTCTTAAGAACAAGTACAAAGACACCATTTTCTTGGGCAGGTCACAGTATCTCCTCAGAGTCATCTACCTTTCTTTTATATTTCTCACCTGCAGGTCTGCTCTGCTATTCTGTACCATCTCTTCTTCTCTTCTTAAAAGCATTGTCAACAACTTCTTTTCTTTGCTGTCTTAGTTGGGGAACTACATGGGTTTGATTTTCAGATAGGAAAACACAAGTCTCTAGATTATCGAACAACTATTCAGTTCCTGTCTTTGGAAACCTCCCCGACGATTTTCTTTTCTCCTTTTCTTTAGTTTCTTTTAAGTGATTCTAAATTTGGAATAAGTGAAAAGATTGAAGCTTTGCTTAGGTTGTGGACACGGTTGCCATAATGGCTGCGCCACCCAGTAAACGCTTGCAGAGTATGTTGCAGGCAGCGGTGCAATCAGTTCAATGGACTTACAGTCTCTTTTGGCAAATTTGTCCACAACAAGGGTAATCTTTCAAATTATACCTAACACTTATATTCAGTGCCCTCTCACCTTTGTTTCTCTTCCTGATATTTACGTTGATGATTTATGAATATATGATCAGGATCTTAGTTTGGGGAGATGGGTATTACAATGGAGCAATCAAGACTAGAAAGACAGTGCAACCAATGGAGGTCAGTGCTGAGGAGTCGTCCTTGCAAAGGAGCCAGCAGCTTAGAGAGCTTTACGAGTCATTATCGGCGGGAGAGACTAATCAGCCGACACGTCGGCCTTGTGCAGCCTTGTCTCCGGAGGACTTGACGGAGTCGGAGTGGTTTTATCTTATGTGCGTGTCATTCTCATTTCCTCCTGGTGTTGGGTAAGTTCTACTGCGAACTAGCTTTCTTTTTGGTTTGATCTTCTACATTTTCATTTTCAGTTAATTGATATACTTGATGCTCAGGTGCATTAGTGTGCTAGTAAAATAGAAAACAATATGGGTGGATGATCTCTTCAACTGTAGACTCTTTTTTAATGTAGGCTTAGTGAAACTAGCTGAGAATTCTGAGCAAAAAAACAAGCAAAAAAAGCAAAAAGCTTTCTCAAAAGAAGTATGGCATTTAATGAAAAAGGTATGCAATTCAGTTTTTTTCTCTGAAGGAAGAGGAGAAGAAAAATATGGAGGTGCCCTCACTTCTTTCCATAATTAAATATAAGAGAAACCGAGGGCCTTCTGTAAGGCTAAATGCTTAAATAGCGGTAAAGGATATCCCAGTCCACATAGGACTAGGAGGAGTAGCAAAGAATGTTAAAAGAGGATGACGATGAAATGACAGGTATAGATTGCACGATAGACGATAACTTGTCGTTTACCCGCACTCGTATTCATGTCTAACACGAAGGAGTGACCACATCTATTTCATTTCATATGAAGTGGAAAGGGGAGCACATAAAGGTGCTGTTTGTGATTAATTTCCTTTCTGAGAAGAAGCTGACTTCTGATCATTTATAGTGCTTTGATGGCTACCTTGACGACACTTTAGTTGCGAGACTTCATGTCATCTTCTTTCTAATGAGAAAGCCTTTCGATTCTCGTTAAAGCTGAAAGAAGTACATTTTGCTTAGTTCTGCGCAGCTTGACAATCTTGAGATCGAAAACTACTTTTGAAACTGTTGGCTAGGGGAATATATTTCTTAGAGTTAAAAGATCTTGGTAATGGTTGAACAATAGATATTTAGGCTGCTTCTTAATTTGGAATCTCTACATAACAGAGCTGATCTGCTATCTTCATATATATGCAATACCAACTAATTATACCTCTCTTTCATCGGTTTGTATTACACTAAGTTACTAACATCATATACTTTGACTTTCAGGTCGTTTAGTAATACTCTGAGGTGTTCACTGTTTCATACTCATCAAGCAAAACAGTTCTACGAATTGAATAGTATTTGTTTAGTGCGCTCTTAGCTAGAAGTCGTTCGTCTTGTTTGTAGAGCCACTACTCTTCTGTTCTGTCGTGCATACTATTGCGGTTATCCAATGGGAACATTTTGGTCCCCCACCTGCATTCTTTCAACAAATTCCTGCTAGGACTACTCTAACAATTCACATTTGCCACGTTTTGCGTCCATTTGGGTTTACACCATCGAGGGATGTGTAAATACGCAGATTTTTAGGCTTGAATTGATCACTGAACCTTTGGTAAGGGCTAAAACAAGCACTTCACCACTAATCCAGATACAGGTGGTTAGGTTTTCCCATTCAGCTTACTAGCAAACGATAAACTCCTAGCTAGGATGGCTCACAAAGTAAGCTAACTGATGGTCCCGTGGAAAACTCAATTTTCTTTTTGATGTATTATATTCAATTAGAAGCAGATCCATATAGTTTGACGCAATATTGCATGCGAATATATTTATGCTGTTCATAGATGCATGTAACGGGGACTTTAACACTCCGAATGTAGTGATTTATAAAGAGAACCCAATTATCATTTTGATGGATTATCATAACATGCAGCTTACCAGGAAAGGCATATGCAAGGAGACAACACGTATGGCTTACTGGTGCAAATGAGGTTGACAGCAAAACGTTTTCGAGAGTTATACTAGCAAAGGTACAGTATCTGCCTTACATCACCACATCGTCTTCCAAACTTACCAGTCACAGCTCAAACTCACTAGTTTCTAGTTAATCAAAACAATTCTTCTTCTTCTTTTTCTTTCTATTTACTAACCTGAGTCATCTTCATTGTTTTTAAATATGTTACTTCCCCAATGACATGGACTATAGAGCGCTCGTATACAGGTAATATTACTTGCCAGCTACCCCATGCAGTTTGATCATCTGTTACATTACGTACTTGGCTTCCTTAATTTCTTCACGGCTATTAAGTTGGTGACGCATTTCCCGTTCAACTTTTTCAGACCGTGGTATGCATTCCTATCCTTGACGGTGTTGTCGAGTTTGGCTCAACCGAGAAGGTGAATAAACAATCTCTTTATTGAACTATTGCTGTGAATGTTTACATTGGTTCGGTCGAGCAATTAATGCTGATCAACTACTTCAATATACAGATTCAAGAGGATGTTGGATTAGTCCAACACGTAAAAGGATTCTTCACAGACGACAACCACCCTCTTCCACCAAAACCAGCTCTCTCTGAGCACTCAACTTCCAACCCCGCCACCTCATCGGGTCACCACTCTCGCTTCCACTCTCCTCCCGTTCCCGCCATGTATGCCGCCGCAGACACACGCTCCAACGTTGATCAAGAATACGAGGAAGAAGAAGAGGAGGAGGAGGAGGAGGAGGAGGAGGAGGAGGAGGAGGAAGATGAAGAGGAACACGGGTCAGATTCAGAAGCCATAACCGGTGGTCGAACCGCTGCGTCCCATCCGAGTGAACCCCAAAACGCTCCAGACGTAACAACAGTGGCTGAGCCAAGCGAGCTGATGCAATTGGAGATGTCTGAGGACATCCGGCTAGGCTCGCCTGAAGATGGGTCGAACAATATGGAAACGGAATTCCATTTGACGGGTTCGGGAAATGCAGCGGACAATCAAAGGCGAGCCGACTCGTTTAAAGCGGAATCAGCTCGCAGGTGGGCAGAAGAGGCGTTGAATGGTAGCCTTCAACTACCGGTTCCTGGTAAGAATTAAAATTCCAAGTTGGGTTGGTTGAAATTCAAGGGAAGTTAGTGACTTTGCCAAAGCGGTCGTGTTTTTGTGAGGATTTAGGTTGAGGTAGTGGACGTAGGAGGGCCCAAGTGATCTGGATCCAGTCACCTAATACGTCTAACTGATTGCGTTAAAAAGCAGAAGTAGTGGTACGCTTAGGTCACATGACATGGGTCATTGATTTCTCCAAAATCTTACCGCTTAGATTCTACAGTTTGGTTCCACTGCACTGCAGTATTAGCTCCATCACCCTTGTGTCAGCCACTACTCCCTAGGATTCCATCACGCGCGCAGTTTGGACTTTGTAAGATTGTCAAACCTACCCAACCCCACACTTTTGTCAAAAATTAGGTTTATTCTAATAAAGCCTAGTGACATGGGCATTTTTATAGGCTAACGTCGTTTTCTGTGATAGGTAACATGGGTAATGGGTTAACTAACTTGCAGGACAGTCGCCACTCCACGAAATGACTCAAGAAGACACTCACTACTCCCAGACGGTCTCAGCCATCCTCCAAAACCAGCCAACACGCTGGGCCGAGTCTTCGTCAGCATCCTACGTTGTATATTCTTCCCACTCAGCCTTTGCCAAGTGGACAAGCCGTTCCGACCATCTCCTCCACGTGCCAGTCGAAGGAACGTCCCAGTGGCTCCTCAAGTACATACTCTTAAGCGTACCCTACCTCCACAGCAAGTACAGGGAAGAGAACTCACCCAAGCTACGGGACGGCGACGCAGCCACCCGCTTCCGCAAGGGCGCGGCTCAGGACGAGCTCAGCGCCAACCACGTTCTTGCAGAACGGCGTCGGCGAGAGAAGTTGAATGAGAGGTTCATTATACTGAGGTCGCTAGTGCCGTTCGTCACCAAAATGGACAAGGCTTCCATATTAGGGGACACCATAGAGTACGTGAAGCAACTGCGTAAGAAGATACAGGACTTGGAGTCACGAAACAGGCAGATGGAGATCGAACAAAGATCGCGAGTTGTAGACACTCCCCAGAGAACGAATAGTAATTCCAAAGAGCAGAAAAGTGGAGTCACAACAGTAGAAAGAGCAAGGGTTGGTCAAGGTTCAGAGAAGAGGAAGTTGAGGATAGTAGAGAGTGGTGGCGGACCAGCAAGGGCCAAGTCGTTGGAGGCATCGCCGCCGCCACCGCCTCGACCAGCACCGCCACCGCTGCAGCTAGGGGAAGATGGGCCCAGCGTGGAAGTGTCGATAATAGAGAGTGATGCATTGTTGGAATTGCAATGTGGTTATAGAGAAGGGCTGTTGCTAGATATAATGCAAAAGCTGAGGGAGATGAGAATAGAAACGACAGGCGTTCAATCTTCCACGAGCAATGGGGTGTTTGTGGCTGAACTAAGGGCCAAGGTATATCAAGCTTTGAATGTAAAGGCACGAGATGCTCAGTTTCATTTGTTGATCTTTTGGAGCTATTTACTTATGTTTTGTTTGTTATGCAGGTGAAGGACAATGTTAATGGCAGGAAGGTGAGCATCGTGGAGGTGAAGAGAGCATTAAATCAAATAATACCCCGTCACTGATGCATCCCTTTTGTGATCAGAATTTGTAGAGTTGGACAAAATAATGTTTTTTTTTCTTTCTTAAATTTATTATTGTTTACTATAGCCCTATTAATGTAATTTAGTTTGGTTTTGTACAATTATTAGCTAAGTTATGGTTGTAGTGGTGAAGCAGAAACGAACATCCACTGATTTTTATTAGAGATCAAGTCTTTGAAATTGAAAGACGCAGGCTTTTCTAGCACATATAACTGTAAATGAGTATGAAGAAATAAAATAATTCAATTTTCCACCTTTTCCTTGTTACCATATTTTTCCAATTCTATGATAGGTACAAACTAGCTCCAATCTGGCCTTGACAAGTGGCTTAGGACTTCTTGACTTAGTGAAATTAACGTTTTAACTAATTCGCTGCTCACAGATAAAGATCTCAACTTCATTATAGTTGGACTACTGCACAAATTTATTCTCAAGTTCGTTCCAATTCAAGTCCACGGAAGCAAAGAAATGTAAGCTGTAACAAGAACAGAGGTACCAAGATTAATATTAAGGAGGTCGAGTGCCCTGTGTAAATCAAAGGAACCACAGGCAAAATTTCCCAAGCGACAAGTGTTTCAGATTCAGTACAAACGGAAATTTTCACACTGGAATCACTACAGAAATAAACCCAATGGTGCCTACTGTGTAGTACATCTTCAATAGTTTCTCAAAATCAGGATTCAAACTGCCTTTAACATCCAACAAGAAAGTTTTGTATGGTCGTCCAAAAGCCAACTCCTCAACGTCGGGATGAAATAAGACTAAACAACATCAGGAACTTCAACTTTGACAGATGTTCATGATGTCAAAAAATCCTTAGTACAATATGTCCTGCAAGCCTGTCTCACTCATCCTTTCCAAGTCCTCTTGAGAAAGCAGAGTTTTCCTTGCGCTGCCGCCAGTCTTATCATATGGTTGAGCCATTTTCCGTAGGAACTGCGGTGGTTGACAAAAAACAAAATTAAATTTCGTCAACATGAAATAATAGCATTTACAGGTTGCATCAATTCATAGTACTGCAGACTTAAAAAAAATTGCTTAAAAACATCTCGAGGGTAGTAGTTCAAAACTTCTAGCCTTGAGGAATTCACGTAATTCCACTATCCGGGCTTATGTTTATTTAACCAACCAGGCAGATTTAACACAAGCACCTATGTTTAACATCATTAATTGATAATCCTCATCAGATTACACAACTTCTGGAGATATAGATGTCCTCGGGCACACGAAGGCATATATCATGGGTGAGATAGGTCTGAAAGGAGAAATAACAGGTAATAGAAAATCTAGCTCCGGAAAATATTTTCAAGACAGATGAGGCAATGTCCATACTTAGAAATAGCAAAACTTCTCCACTTGTCAATACATCTACAACTCGGATCCTAAGCTATGGGCCTCATCTTCTATGGACCATAAGTTCACTATTGAGAAAAAATGTAGACAATATTACGATGCAAGGACATACCTCCCTTGCAATATGTAGTGCCATATCAGTACTCAAATTCAGATTTACATCGCGTAAATGTGACAATATCCAACTTGGCAATTTAGAGCGCTTATCATGGCGGCTATATCTGCACAAATTGGAGAAGAACATATTATGGGAACATAAATCTGTTAGATATTTATGAACATCCATATGATCAATGCTAAACCTATGAGACGATGACACAAATGAACTTTGCCAACGATCATAGATTGTTAAGATTATGCATTTACTTCCCAATATCTTCCTATGCAAAACTGACAAAGCATAGCCACTTTGTTTATGAGTGAGTTCCTTACACACTTGCTAAAAGGCATTGTGAATACCATATTGAAAGGATGACACAATGTAGGTCATACCTTTTGTCTGCGAATATCATCATCCCATAGTCGGCCTTTGACCGGATCACTCGGCCCACACATTGAGCAGCTTGTCTCTGATTCAATAAAATTCCATTAACCAACTTCTAATTTATATAAGATAGAGATACGTTTTCCAATCCTATATTTAAAGAAATCTGATTGCTGTAGATTCGAACTGGAACTAATATCATACCAAAGCATCAAAAGTAAGGAAATCGCCTTCCTTTATCTGAAAAGTATCCCTTAAATACTCCAATCGAGCTATTAATATTCTGCAATAAAGCCATTGTGAGATTAATTCAAGTTAGAATTCAAAAATAGGTAGATATCTCATATACCAACACATCCCAGTTGATTTGTCCATTTTCAAAAAAGTTAATTTTTTAAGGAGATTATCATTTCAATTTATAAAGCCTCACTTTGGCAAAGCATGATTGAAGGGGAAAAACATACTTGCTTAATGTGTACTGGAAAGGGACACCAAACATGATCACCAGTCTGCCATAGTGTCGATCAAAATCAATTCCTTCGGCTACTTTTCCCCTGTAATCTCAATACTATGTCATACAAACTTACAATTTTATATTCCTTCCATAAAAAGTACGCTTTAGAATCAATCTTGCATACCTTGCTACAGAGAAAAAAACTGCACCTCTGCCACAATCACAAGCCCTACGATAGTTGTCAAGGGCCAATGTAGTTTCCACCACATCTTGGGTCTCAATGAAAACTAGTTTATGCTGCATTATTTCCTGCAGTAACATCAGTGTCAGGTAATATGCAAGAGGTCCCAGTAATCTCAAAGCGATAGCAAGGACGCTTTATCACCTTTAGAATATCATGTTCATTCCAGTAATTGATAATTCCATCCATATATGAGTAACTGACAAAGAAGCACACAATACCATCTGGAACAACAGAGACCATTTCCACCAACAACTTCCCATAATTCCTTGCAACACCAGGATCAGTTCTCATATCAAATTTGGTGCTTACTGGAAGTTGATCACTGCAAACAATAATGCACCACAGGTAAACTGATTGTTACACAATTTAACAAGATATATGTATATTGGAAGTCAAATATCAAGATCCATTCCATAAATAAGTTCCAACTTAAAATATCATACCTTCCTCGTGTGAGGACCATTGGACATATGCAATCCCTTGTTAACGACATTGTAAAGCTTCTGCTAACAACAGGATGGAAATTAAGAAGGCGAGGATAGAGATCGATTGGACTTAGAGTTCCAGATGTAATTACCACTGACTGGAATCGGTCAAATACAGGCTTTATGGCCAGAGAAGCATCATGGCAACTAAGCTGGAATTAAAAAGATCGATAGAGATCAAAATTAAATAAAAAATTATTAGGGCGAAAAGGCTAATCCCTCGACATTAAATGACAAAGACACACATAATGCCAATCTTGCAAGAAGAAGAAGAAGCAACCTGCAATACTGGATCAGGAATATGAGGCATCCTCTCATCAAAAGGCTCAATTATAATAGAAAACCCACGAGCATATGTCCCCACCAGTGTTGCAAAATCACAAATTGTTTGGATGTGTAAGAACTCATCTGTGTCAGTTATTTCCAGAGTCATCATAAGTGAGTGAAGTCGATCATAACAAAACTTCAGTGCTTTTTGATCAATCCCTGCATGGGTATTTACAGAGGCAACAAAGCTAACAGGGCTCTCCTTCTCAACATTATCAGTATCTAACCGCCCTTCCAAATACTGGACCAATCTGCGCAAGACATGCATAAAATGCTCTGCTCGTCGTATGTTTCCAGGAACTGCCTCCTTCAGAATATCATCGGGCAAGGCAGGATTTGCAAGCCAAGAATCTGAGGCTGCAGAAAAAGAAATGTATCTTTTGTTGGAAGAAGGGAAGGAGATAACAAATGAGTACTAGAAAATTGTCTGAAAGAAGAGTTAGATATTTAGAATCAAGAACTACAATATTAACATTCTCTGTACCAGCTAGGTTCCCTCTAAGTGCCAAACCCTCAACTAGTCGGTTATATTCAGCACGCAATCTACCAGCATCAGTGGCCTTGAACCTTCCTAGCGTTCCAATAAAATGAAGGATGTAAGTAAAGTTTAGTCTACAGAAAATTAAGCAAAGTTTAAAGTCTAGCCTAGAGGATTAGTTTTGCAGAAAGTATAGAAAAAAAAAAACCAATCAAGTTACTGCATTAGTTTCATATTTTTGGCAGAGTGAACCAAATATCATGAGATACTAATTTCACAACATTTAGAAAAGAGAGGCCCAGCAAGGAATTTCAAACCATAAGGTTGTGGCGCATTAGAAAGTAAAGAGGATTCACTCAAATGGCTAAAGATATCATACCTATCAATCTCATGTTGCATCCTAGTGAGATTTCTTGAAGCCCCATCAAGCGTCTGTCTTCTGACACTGACACTAAGTGCCTCGATACAAACATTATCAATATTATGCGCCTCATCAAACACCACAACGGACTCCTTCTGCATTTCCTTGGAAATAATCCCAGCGACCTTAGGATCAAGCAAGTACTGGTAATTATAAACCACCACATTTGCAAACTGCACCATATGCCGAGCCAAGAAATACGGGCACCACCCCTTCTCTTTGCCAAAAGCCCTCAAATCCTGATCACAATAGCAAATGTTCAATAACATACAAACAAGCAAAAACTATAGTAATTGAAGATCAGAAAGATCCTTCCTACCTGAAGTGTATAAACCCCAGGTGGCAACAATGCTCCAGAAGCCGCCCTTTCATAATTCTCAAAGAAATCACACGTGGGAACATTGGGATTCTCCGCTGCCAAGGCCCGAACCCAACTAGCCGTCAACTTCCGACAAGCCGCATCAACAGAGTCCCGATTCTCGGCGGCCAAAACACTAGGATTTATACACAAATTCTTCCTCGAAGACAGGCCGAGAGCCAAAATCCTGGCGGCGGGACCCAAATGCATGATTTGGTAGTTGTGCAACAATCTGAGCTCGGCTAAGGTTTTCTCCATCTCATGAACGGTGCGAGTGCAGTATATGAGTTTTATAGGGGCCTGGGGTTTAGAGAGGGAGTAGCTAGTGATCAGAGAGAGTAAAGCGATGGTCTTGCCGGTTCCGGTTGGCATTTCGAGGAGACAGTGGCCTTTGGCATCGAGGGCACGCTTGAGCTCCACCATGTAGGAGTATTGCTCCGGGTAGATGTAGTCGTAAGGGAAGTAGACGGTTACGTCCTCGATCTGGAACTTCATGTCTGCTAAGTTGAGCTTCGGTTGGTTCAGGGGTGGCCGTGGTGGTGGAATGGTTTTAGGCTCTGTGCATTGTGGGTTAGGGCTTTTGCTGACATCATAATTTTAAATATTATAAAATAATATTATTATAAATATTTATCTAAATGGTTAACAATTAGTTATATTATCGTAATAATAATAAAAAAAAAATCTTAGAAGCAAGTGGAGCCCGTAGAGAAGTCCGGGTTTGTGTGACTGAAAGTGGAGGTACCGCCGCAAGCACCGCCTCCATGGAAGCAACTCGTCGTTTTGCTCCCCAGCTACTTGGCGCTCTACCTGCAAGACCACGAGGTAGCGCCAAATTTTTTGTTAGAGTGGAAGATAATCGATTTTCCGTGCCAAAGTTATCGTTGTGCATCTCTAATGGACGAGCGTTTGGGTGTAAAATTCATGCTTCTTGTTCTTATCCATGATAATTAAAAATGTGTTGCAGGTAAAAATGCCAACTTAAAGAATCTTCCGCGTTGTTGTTCTTTTGGTACAAAACCCTCTTTCACTATCAACGTTAAGCTGGGGCAACTCGGCGGAAGCCAGTTTTCATTGCTTGGTAGAGCAAATGAGAACTTCTCAGTTCATTCTTCGAATCAGCTAAGAAGTGACTATGCAAATACAGAGTTAACGTCTGTACCATCAAGACCTGATGATGAAGCTGCGTCTGATGTTAGCAACTATAATACTTTGCAGTTACTACTACCAAAAATGTTCCGAAATAGGTTTCTTAATTTTGTAAGGATAAGTTCTGTAGTGAGTGATGCTGCCGAGGCATTTTTTAAGAGTGAGATTAGGCGAAGGTTATTTGTGACGGCTGTATTAATTGTTATTAGTCGTGTTGGATATTTCATTCCTTTGCCTGGATTTGATAGAAGGTTGATACCTCAAGATTACCTCAGCTTTGTTTCAGGATCTGTTGGTGAGTTACCTTAAATATCTGTATGTGCATGTCTAAATGCAAGCAAATGAATGCTAGATGTCATTCTGGGCAACCCGATCAGTTCAATTTGTCTTAAGTACGTCAGAACTTTTGAACAGGTGACTCCAACTTTGTTCTTATGAGTTCTGTTTTAATTCTTTCTGACAGATGAACTTGGTGATTTCACAGCAGAGCTAAAACTGTCATTTTTCCAGCTTGGAATTAGTCCCCAGATATTTGCTTCAATACTTATGCAGGTTAACATCTTTCTTATATCAACTCACATGTTCATCATATGTAAATAGCACAAATGAAAGGGGGAAAAATACTTGTTTTTCTTTCTCCATCAGTGTCAAAAAGTTGTCAGGGTTTTTAGGCTTTTGGAGCTCTGTGATATGGTTGAGAGTCTCTTGACTGGGGCTGATAGAACCTATAGGGGAGAGGGTGAAACAGATACTGAGAGGGACAATAGGAGTGTATTCTAGAAGGCAGAACAGTGGGCAGGAGGGCAGACAATGGGCAGGAGGGCAGTTAGTTATGCTGAGGTGGCAAAGTAGTTAGGGAATCGAATGTTCCTGGGGAGGGGAATATTATGTAAGGGGAAGGAGAGAAGAGAGGGGGGTAGGCAGCAGAAAGATAGAGAATATAGACAGAGAGAATCAAATTCTCCCTGAGGAGCATTACTAGCTCTGGTATAGGAGGTGATCTACGGATTCACCTTGTAATATCAGTGTAGAGCACTGATTACTATCAATAATATACTAGTCTCTAGCTTAGTAAGCTAGAGGTTCCTACATTGGTCCGACCTGCCGGATTCGAAGAGAGGGGAGGATCAGTTTTCGAAGGACTTTCACAAACATACCTTGATGCCACCAAAGATGTCGGACAGAGTTGAGCTATTGGAATCTCGTATGGCTAGTCTGGAAGTTGGAGTAGAAGATATGCAATCATCCATGCGAATGGCCATGATGGAGATGCAGTGAAACTTGCTGCTGGAGATGAGTAAGATGATGGGCAAACGACCGGAAGAGGGACAAGGTAGTGGCGATGCCTCAAGAAGGGGTCCGAATATGGCGGGAGATAGGGATCCTCAGCGTACTCACCAGAATGTTCAGTCGGAGCATTATTTGGGTAATATGGAAGAGTGCAGGATGTCGGTGAGAAAGGTAGACTTACCCATGTTCGACGGGTCTGATCCAGTAAGATGGATTACCTGAGCAGAAATCTATTTCGAAGTTCATGGCACTTCGGAAGAGGTGAAGGTCAAATTGGCTTTATTAAGCATGGAAGGAGCTACCATTCACTGGTTCAATCTTCTTCGAGAGACTGAAGTTGAACTAACGTGGGAGAAGTTGAAGCAAGCTTTAATCGACAGGTATGGCGAACGAAGGTTTGAGAACCCATTTGAAGAACTCTCTGATTTACATCAAACGGGCTCGGTAGAAGAGTACATCGAAGCTTTCGAGTTCGTGTCTTCTCAGGTAGGACGCTTACTGGAAGCACAACTGATGGGCTTCTTCATGAGTGGGTTACGTATTGAGATCCGACGAAGGGTGCGTACCTTCAGTCCAACAAATAGGGTTCAGATGATGAAGGTGGCAAGGGCTGTGGAGGAGGAGGTGTATGGGGATCAAAGGGGTTTCGATTCATCCAACCCACGACATCGCAACTGGCATCACGGAGGAGAGATTGGGTACGAAAGCCAGAGTCGGGGTCATCCTCCTTATACGGAGTCGGGGTCCTCTAATACTGTGGGCTATGGAGCGGGTCGCGCAGAGGGCGGGTCGGGTTCAACCCGATCTGTGACGGGTCATCGTTTTCAGCCTAGTTCGCCGGCCCAAGGAGTCGGTTCTCACCTCACGATGCCAACTAGACCAGGGGAAGGGGACTGAAGACCTCCATGGGAAAAAATCGAGGCTTGCTACACATTTCGTATCAAGAACTGATGGATCAAGGCAAAAGGGTTGTGCTTCAGATGTGGAGAAAAATTTCATCCCCTACATCAGTGCGCCGAACGACAGCTACGGTTGTTAATCTTGGATGACAATGAAACTTTGGATGAAAATGGAGAAATTATAGCCTTAGAAGCAGAAGTTGAAGAGGAGGCTGATATAGCTTTGGAATGCAGAACAATGGAGATGTTTGAAGTGAATGGAGCATTTTCACAGGAGAATAAGACGATGCGCTTGGCTGGACGGTTACAGGGAGTACCAATTGTTATTTTAGTGGATAGTGGAGCCAGCCATAACTTCATCTTTACTGAGTTGGTAAATGGGTTGGGACTGTCTGTAGGGACAAGCAAGGCATTGGGAACTAGATTTGGAGGTGGCCATTGGGTGACTACTCCAGGGAAGTGTGTGGCAATTCCTATTCGGATGGAAGACTTAGAGTGGAAGACTGATGCTTATGTCTTAGAATTAAAAGGGATGGATGTGATCTTAGGAGTTGCTTGGTTACAAACATTAGGAAGGGTCCTGATGGACTGGAAGGAGATGACCATGCATTTCCGACATGAAGGAAAAAAGGTACAACTCTGTGGCAAGGCAAGGCTTCAGCTCACACCAAGGAGAGGCAGTGGGTACCATGAAGATTCAGGGAGTTGGCAAAGTCTCCATGCTATCTTGGGTGGGAGTTTTCTATCAGCTGAAGGAATAGCTATCAGGGAGGAGCAACAGATTCAGCTCACTAGAAAAGGGGAAGGGGAGCTAAACCAGGGGCGGAATAATTTTCCAAAACCTGAAAGTGTGTTGGCCAGCAGATTAGAACCTACATTTGGGGACTCAACACAACAATGGTTGGTCAAGTGGAAGGATCAGACTATGGAGCACGCAACATGGGAGGAAGCATCTGTCATTCACAGCCAACTTCCTCACTTCAGCCTTGAGGACAAGGCTGCTCTTTAAGGAGGAGGCAATGATAGAACCTATAGGGGAGAGGGTGACTCAGACAATGAGAGGGACAATAGGAGTGTATTCTAAAAGGCAGAACAGTGGGCAGGAGGGCAGACAATGGGCAGGAGGGCAGTTAGTTATGCTGAGGTGGCAAAGTAGTTAGGGAATCGAATGTTCCTGGGGAGGGGAATATTATGTAAGGGGAAGGAGAGAAGAGAGGGGGGTAGGCAGCAGAAAGATAGAGAATATAGACAGAGAGAATCAAATTCTCCCTGAGGAGCATTACTAGCTCTGGTATAGGAGGTGATCTACGGATTCACCTTGTAATATCAGTGTAGAGCACTGATTACTATCAATAATATACTAGTCTCTAGCTTAGTAAGCTAGAGGTTCCTATCAGGGGCAGCATAAAGGAATAGGAAAAATATTTTCGTTGTCTTTCATGCCATTTGTTTTACCTCCATTGTTTGCCTCTTGATAGTTCAAAAGTTGTCAGATTGAAATAAAATTGGTTCAATGGGATTTCTTTATTTTCATTTCATCTAAATAAAGGTTCCAGCATCATTGCTCTATATTATTTGCTAACTTCTACGAATTTACAATCTCAGGTGCTCTGTCATGTCGTTCCCTCCCTTGTGAAGCTGCGGAAAGAAGGCTTAGATGGCTATGAGAGGATCAAGAGTTATATGTGTGTCTAGTTATTCATTTTAAGCAGTGAGACGAGGCCTTGCTACTGAATGATGTCTTTATTATTTGATCATTCAATTTTATTGGGTTATGAATAGATTTATTATTCTACCTGTCTCAGATGGTGGATTTCACTTGGTTTTGCAATATTTGAAGCTGTTGTGGTTGCTTGTTATTCGCTGCCCTATTCAATTTATGCTTCCAGTCAAAGGTAAAGTGTCAAGAGCTCTGTTTCAGCACCTCATTTGATTTGATAACCATATCTTCATTATTTAATCATGCTTGGATATTCATCTTTTACTTTGATTGGTGAACCAAACATGTGTTAATGCTGTTGCATCATGGGATGTTTTAAGTGTTGGTTTTTTTCCCCCTGTTTATGTAAGCATTGCACGTATGTCTTTTTATAGTGGGCTTCGCGAATAGTGTGAAAAGATTATTCTTACCTTGGGGTTAGCGTTGCTTTTGCAGGGCCAAGCATGTGATGGTGACATCTTTACTTTTAGTCTGTGGTGCAATGACTATGACATGGATCTGTGATACAATATCAGAATCTGGCTTTGGTATTTCTCTTCCATCTGTTCTGCAATACAACAGCACATAAGTTATCTGTGGCTTTTGCATTGTTATCAGTTGATCTCGTTTTTTCTTTGGTTGTCCAGTTGTTTGGTTGTTTACATTTCCCTCTTTGTTGCCAATGTGAATACAATTACTAAGACTGGAAATAATTTTTTTTTTGCTCTGGGTTTTTACATCTTCAAATTAATTTATGGTCCTTGTTCATTCTTTTTGTTCTGCTTAGTACATGATACCATTTTCTTCCTTTTTGTTATTTGATATATTAGGTCAAGGTTCATCTCTGATTATATGTGTGGGAATTTTGACGGGCTACACTGATACATTGTACAAGATGTTGTCACAGTTTTCAGGTATATGACCAAAAATCATCTTCCTAAACTCCAATTCATTTAGTTTTGAGGATGAATTTATAAAATATGTGAACCTAACACGTGTAATTAGTTCTAGAATACAGTATATACTTTTGCCAAATCGAAGAACTAATACTTGCTTCTTATTTGAATGTTTAATCTTTCAAGCCTACATTAAATTTATTGAAAAGGAAAAGGTTGTACATCTGAATTCTTTCAATTTCTGCTTATACTAACCTGGGCTAAGAATAAGTTCTTTCCATATGGCCTCTTGCTGCCCCTTCCCTTTAAAAGTAAATCAAATATTCTTTTTTTTTTTCATGATAAAATCTTGTTTATCCAGATTATAGTATTAGTTTCATAGCTTTGATACAGATATGTCCACATATGCTGTCTTGTAACTTGCTTAAGTATATTGATATGAGCATAGGATTTCTTAATTGTTCTTGGCTTTCATTTGTAATGCAGGGAGTTCTGCCAGTTGGTGGCCATACATATTGGCTGTGTTAGGTGTTTTTACAATAGTCACTATGTGGGCTGTTGTGGTGACTGAGGGTTGCAGGAAGATAAAGTTGCAATTTTATGGCTTTAAACTTGCCTCTTCTGTGCGGTAATACCTTTGTGGTTTTCTGAACTTGTCACATATTTTGGCCCAAAGCCAAGTGTAACTCTGTAAAGTGTGATTGAATAATAATTGGTTATCCTAAATGCAGCTTATTTTGTTTCTTATGCTTTGACTGCTTAAGTTAGTAGTAGTTTGACAATTCCTTCTACTCCATTGTGTTACGTACAGGGAGGATTCCCCAATCAATGAAGTAGAACCTTATATCCCTTTCAATATTAATCCATCAGGAATGCAGCCTATTCTCACTACCACTTATCTCCTGGCAATTCCTAGTATCATTGCAAGGTAACCTTCAAAACTGGATTATATATGTTCTCTTGCTTGATTTTTTAAAAGGAATCTTGAGTGTGAAATCCTCTTTGTTGCCTTCTGAATTGTTAAGATTTTCCATTATCTGAGTCTTCCTTGGATCTGAGACTGCATGTTGTTTAATGGGTTCCCATCTTAAACTCTCTCTGACCTGTGAAATTTTGATGGCAGTATCCTTGATTCGCCTTTCTGGGAGCATGTTAAGGAGATATTGAATCCTGAAACTTCTCTTGGTGCTGAGCCTTGGGTCTACTACTCAATCTATGCATTTTTTGTCTTTTTGTTCAATATATTTGATATAGTAAGTGACTCCAAAACCCTGTCCCTCTTAACTTTTAATGCTATAAGATAGAATCTTACCGGAGACCAATTTTTGTATTGTTCTCTTGCTGCGATGCTATACTTAATTAAGCTAGATAGGCGCTAAGTCTTGTGCCCAAGCTTCTTGATGAATCACTGTTATATCTTGTGAATTAGGTGATAAGTCTTGTGCGCAAGCTTCTTGGTGACTCACTGTTATACCATGTGAATGTTTCAATGCTTGACAGATATAGGTGCTTTATATCTAAATCAGTAATGGTTTCAATGGTAAGAAATGTACAATGATAATGTTTTGGATATGGACATGCGTTTTACTCTAACTTAATTGTCCATGGTAATGGAGGCCTGAAATCAAGCAATATCTTCCTATAAACCTTGTAAATAGCAGTTTTGATAAATTCTCTATAGATTTGGGGGCACAATTTATATTTGAGCCCAAGAGCTCAAATTGTTTATAGTGTTATGGTATTTGTGGTGTTTATGAGCAGATGAATGAAACTATTTATTTTACTGATGCTAAAATAGTGGTAATCCTGTTGATCCTCTACAATCACAAATGTCAATTTCTTTGCGGAACTTGCCTTCCTGTGCTACGAGTGAATTTATGATAAGCAGAAAGTATTGCTTTTAAAACAATGATTGTTTACCAGCAGCTAGTACATTGATCTGAGTTTTTGGAACTGAGAAGTCAACTAAGAATGATACTGCTAGTGGAATATTAACTAATCTCATCCGTTGTAAATGCCTTGTCCAGGCCAACTTGCCAAAGGAGATTTCTGACTACCTGAATAAGATGGGTGCTAGGATACCGAACATTAAACCTGGGAAGGCTACCATTGAGTACCTTGCAAAAGTTCAGGCTTCAACGCGTTTTTGGGGTAAATTCCCATCTCAAAGTTGCTCGATAATCCTAGTCCTCTGCTGCAAGTTCATTTGCGGGTTTTTTCTTAACTCTATTTCACTATTGTTGATCCTGCAGGAGGGCTATTGTTGAGCATTCTGGCAACTACATCATCGGTCCTTGATCATAATTTGCGCCGTATCAATGAGGGATTTGCAATCGGGTTCACATCAGTTCTAATCATTGTAAGTACGATGCCTTGTGTATTCACTTACACTCGCTCGATATCATTATGTAGCATGCGTCACGTAAAATGGAGCAACTCTGGCATCCATTGAGGAGCAGTGCTGATCACTAAAATGAAATCTACTAAAGATGAGCAATTGAATCTTTGGATATAAGCGTTTTGGTTGTTGGGCATCATCATCTTATAGGGTAGATGAGGTTGTGCTAAAACTCTAATTAGCCTTAACTTTGTCCAGGTGGGTTCCATAATCGAACTAAGACGATCGTATCAAGCGTATAACGTCATGCCCGGTCTGAGCAAAGCTTTGAAACGGTATGGTGTATGAGTTAGCCGAGGTTGAACTCTTCCTTCCAAGGTACAACGGACAACAAATGCGCAAATCAATCGCTGATTTATAAAAGGGCAATTCTTTCCTAACCAAACCATGCAAATAATTTGCAGATGCTGCCGACTGTTTGGTTCTTTTGATAGACCCTTGTACATCGCAACATTGACTGACGTAGCATCTCCCGAAGATGTGTCAAATGTTTCCAATGATTTAGTTGTAAGAAATTGTCCACGAGTCCCAGAAAATGGTATTTGTGATGGATATGGATCTGGGTCTGAGCAGCTGCAGTCGTCATTGTCTTGGTAGGCTTAGGCCTATTAGGCTGTAGAATTACTCATGGGCTTTGTACAATTATTCATGTACCATATCCATAGTTGAGTTTTTACTTTTTACAATTTTATCTTTTCACCGATTATCTTTATTATTGTTTTTTCTTAATTTTGATCAAATTTAATTTTTATAATCAATTAATAAACATCCACCACTACCAGTGGCCGTTGGATCAGAAGGAAATGTGATTTAATAGAAAGGTACACGTGGCAGATGATTCTTCGCCGTGATCCGTAACTTCCCGCCCAAAAAAGTTTCAAATCTGAAAAATCAAAAAATCTGAAGCGAGAAGAGAGGTCGGAGATGGAGTGCACGGAAATAGAGACTACTGCTGATTCCGTTGACGGTTCTGTGATCTTCCACCTCACTAAAAGCATCATCGGCTTTGTACTCTACATGCACCAGCAGATTCCCTCGTCCGTTCTCTTACGCTTAGTTCTTCTCTCCTTTTCTTTTATCTTGTATTTTATATTGCACTGAATTTAAATGACTGTAAGATACTTACAGTTGTTTAATTGCTTTTAAATGCAGCACATTGCAAGATATCAATCTGGAATTTGATACCCTACAAGCAGAGCACAAAGAACTTGTATTCACCGCAAATAACCCTATTCTCACGTTTTTGGAATTTATTTATTTTTGATTTGGTCCTGTAAGATTACGTGTATGTTGGTTATAGGAGGTGACTCTTACCCAAACTGAATTGAAGGCATCTTCTCGACGAAGGGTTGTTGGTAGAATGAGAGAGGTTAACCGCGGGATTAGGAGACTTGAGAAAGTGGTTAATACAATTAGTAGAGTGGACGCTGCTTTGCAACAGATAATTAGTGAAATTCCGGGCATTGAGAGTGTAGTTATAGCTCTTGGACCCACTCCGGCGCGGCCCCAGTTCGTGTACGAGTTGTGCTTTTCACATGGGAATCATACTGGAAACGTGATTGCTGATTTCATTAAAACTAGACTCGCGGAAGGGCTTTCAAGAAAGGTTTCTCTTGGTGCTAATAACATCCTAAGTTGTGGTTTTTCTTAATTTTTCTTTTATGGCGCTCACTGTTAGTGATTTCCTCTAACAGGTCATCCGTATGCTGATCTCTAAGGATGCTGGGTCTGGGAATTATCCAGGTAGTTGGACAAATAGTATGTCTTGATCTGGGGGAAGGTAGAAATTGATTTGTCCTTAATTGTTTTCCTGCTCTTTTCTGGTTAGGTCCTACTAAATTATTCCTATTGGTGAAAGCTCCAGCTTCTTGTAATTTGCCTCTGCATTTTCTTCCAAAACGTGACTTCCGATATAGCAAAAAGGTTTGGAGCTATGCCAGTCGCAAATTCTATGTTGGGCTTTTTATTGCACATCTTTACTACATAATATTTGTGCCTGTACTCTGTACACTTTCTTTCACACACAGGTACTGTCTGATGGTTCACTTTTACTTGGTATTGTGAATACTCTTGGATCAACCTGATTACTCTAACTGGCCTGCTATATTGAATTGGGAATTTGTCACAGTTTTGCAATTATGGGTCCCTAATTTGGTGAAATTCACATCCCTCTCAAGTTGAGGATAATTAGATGATAGTTTCTTTCTTTTATCAATGGCCTGCTACTATATACCATTTGACATGGACAGTGATCAAGCACATCTTAGCTTCCTTTTAATTAGGTATACATGCAGATCTCATGTAGTCATCCGATCCTCACTACTCCAATTTCTGAAAAATAGTTATTGGTGGATAATAATTAAGTTATTGCAATTAATGCATCGCTTGTTTGCTGTTCTATAAATTCTGGTTTTGTTTGATTGAAAAAAAGAATTAATCAAATACAATTGCTCTCTGTTCATTTTGAGTAGATTGTACCTTTCAGATTGCGAGTGAAGTGCAGAAGTCAGGATCTCAAAGTTGATGATCCTGATTGTACTTTCGCTATCAACTCTCTCTGTTCGACGGAATGTAGTTCCAATGACTTAATCTGGTATGGAGGCTTTCTTTAACCTTATTTATGTCAATTTCACATCTGATTGTTCTAGATCCTTAACTATTCACTATCGTTAGAACCAGACGCATTAGAAGCTCCTGTATCATTGCTAGTGACTGTGCTTTACAAATGGAATATTTGAAAATCAGGCTAACTTCATTTTAGAATGGAGGATCATTAACATGGATGAAGTGAGCAACTGCTTTTGTTTCTATAAGAAAACATGTAATTAAAAGAACCACAAATATTTAGTGGCCATTTGGTTTCAATTTTTTTTATTTTTCAAATAACAGTAAAAAATGTTTAATTGTTAATGTTTAATTTATTTATTTTTATTATTGATAATAATTAAATATTAGATAAAACTGAAAAATAAATTAATTTTATAAGTTAAGTAATAATTTTATTTTAATCTCCGAGTAAAGAATTTGTTATATTTACTAAAATAAATAATTTAATAAGTAAATTTTATTTATTAATATATATTTGTTACTATATATTTTAATTATTAAAATTTGTTTTATTTGAAATCTAAAGTATATTTATTAAATGGTTATTAAGTTTAAAATATTTTTAAAAAATGAAAGTAATTATAAAAAATTAACTGATTAAGTTATAGTAGTAATTAGGATTAAATAATTAAATAATATATGTTTAGTTTAAATTAGATTATTATTAAAAAGTAAAAATCAATTTATATAATTTTCATAAGATGAAAACTAAAAGAAATTAAAAATAAAAATAAATAATTTTTTTATTGAGTTTAAAAGTGAAAATAAAAAACTCAAAACGAAGTGAAACTAAAGAGGCCCTTGGTTATTGCTGATTGATCATGAAGTTGTCAGTAAAACTTTGTAAAGGAGGAATCAGCTAATGCATTTCCAATTAAAAACCTTTCAGTAAAACTGAAGCTACTTCTTAACCAATTAGATTTAGTACATATAAACGTGTGTGTTACAATTGCTAATGTTGCAGAAGTAAATGTATAATAAGCTCTATTTCAGGTTTCAGTGTCGCCATGTGGTAAGAGGCCTTGCGTTCAAGACAACAGCAGAAGAATGAGAAACTTGTTCTCTGGATCAAGCATGGCTCTTTCCATTCTATGGTTTTTGGGCTACTTTTCGGGTTATACTGAAAATTTGTTCTCTGGACCAAGCATTGCTCTTTCCAATCTATGGTTTTCGGCTACTTTTCGGGTTATACTAACCTTCTTTGGGTTGATGTCAGAAAGAAGGTTATATGTGAAGTGATTCAAGGAAAGATTATCATATATCTTACATTTCTTTTATCCTTTTCCTTGCAAACATGTCCTTGGTAAATTTTATTGTGGGAGCTGCAGTTGAGCTGTTTAACATAGTGAACACATCTAATGGAGACAGCAATCATACACTAAGCAAGAGTACATGTGATCGAGACAGCAACTATACGCTACTTAAGAGTACATGTGTTTGGTAAATTTTATTGAGGGAGCTGTAGTTGAGCTGTTCAGCATCAGTTGCAGTTAGTGAAGACAGATGACAAAACAAAAAAATTCTGTCCCTCTATGTGTTTGGTTGCTGTCTCAAGTGATTTTTGTTCTGTCTTTGGATAACAAAAACATAAATTTTTGTTTTTTCTAAAATTGAAAGACAATTTTTTGTCTCCGTCTCTGAAATAAAACATATAAGCAACTTCTAGAAATATTCCTCCTCTTATTTAAGCAAATTTTTTATTCTTAATTATATTATTAAGCTTTTTAATATTATTATTATTATTACTTTTATTATACAAAATTTATTATCTCATCATTATAGTCGTCATCATCATCATTATCATTTTATTATTATTATTATTGTTATAAATTTTGTACTTATTATTATTATTATTAATTT
>JANKOE010000004.1:18748802-18765080 GCA_026284465.1 Erythroxylum citrifolium
TGTCTTTGTTTATATTAATTGTGGTTATTATTTATATGTAAAATATTTAAAAATTATTGTTATTTCAAATTAATTGTATTATTATTTATTATTAAGATTTTTGAAAGTATGGTTGATGTAAACAGCAAACTAGTAAAGTATACAGTACAGCTGTATAATATATCAATATGGAGTATTTTGCAATTTTTAAAAACTTTAGGGACTATTTTGTAAATTTAAAAATATCCCGAAACGGTACCCGATACCGACCGGTACCGGTACAGTTCCGTTCTAGAGCTCAATCCGGTACCAATCCCGGTGCGGTATTCATAACATTGGTTGGTACAAGTCGTATCCAAAATATCGGTATTTATGGGAGTGAAATTTATAATTTTAAAAATTGTGGACCAAATTGAAAAAGAAAAGCACTAACTCTAGGTGCATTGTCCTCCCTCCATGTCTCACATTTTCTCCACCTTGCTTGTCGCCCTCACTCTCTGTCTGCATCTAACTGCTCTCCATTAGTCCATCGTCGACAACTGTGTTTCACCCACCCTTTCCTTCATCAACTGTTGTCCACCTCGGCCTCGCATGCATCGCTGTACCAGCTTTGGTTTTGACATTTGCCAGCTCCATCGTGACGTCACCGGCCGCCAGTTGCTCACCAGCAAATGCTAACACATCTCGCCAAGGCTCTCTCTTCAGTCTCCTCGCAAGGTCACAAACCACTCTGTTAGAGAACCTTCTATCCTGAGTCCTGACCTGCGACCTGATAAACCCAAGTAATCTTAGTTGTTATTTGCTTGATTTTTTTGGGTGTATTTTTAAGTTGTTTCTGCTGCAGCTTGCTATTGCATTGATATGAATTGCGAATGGTTTATGAAATATAAATGGAGCTTGGAATTGGATATATACGACTGCTTTGTTGTTGACTAGAATTGGGGTGTAAAGGAAAATTAAGGCAAATTTATGGTAACACTAAGCTGAAATTATGGAAAATTTATGCAACAAATTGTGTTGTTAGATTTATGCGTCTATAAACTTTGAGAATTTATAAAGACAAGAAGTTTTATTTATTTGATTATTTGTTATTTCAATAATTATAAAAATGGGATCAAAATTAATTCATTAAATTGTTGTTTTGTTAATTAATTTATGTGAAAAATACAATTTACTAATTTTTATTTGTATATAAACATATTTAATATATTACTAATCATTTAAACATAAGATTTAATATATAATTATATCATTTAATATCAATTAAGTTAAAACATAAAATATTTGCATTCTTATATTGTGCATTGTTGTCATTAGAAAATAATATTACAAATACAAAAAATTAAATTTTAGAAAAAATTTCCAGCTTGATAATAAACTTACAAATGCATATTCATTATTATATCTCATGAGTAGTTAAATACATTGTAGAAAATAGTCCATGTGAACTTTTCTTTTTATTTCATATGCCTTTAAAATCTCTATTAAAGTATTAAGATATGCCTTGATTTATTAGATTATACTTATTACTCAACATAATGTGAAGTTAATAATTTTTTCATTTTATTTTGTACAATAAAGTTGTTTTTGGCAACATACGTTATAATAATTAAAGATGTAGGAGAGTCTATTTGGATATCCTTATAATGTGCTATTGAATTTTTATAGTTACATGACAATGTTTTGTACAAAAACTTTATTTTTGAGTATGAATTTATTAATTTAATTTTGACATATGTCTTCCTTTATTTTTACCGATAAATGAAAATAAGCTTAAGTACTTATGATAATTCAATTGTTTCGTGACGATTTGATGATGCAGTTTGAGCTCATTGTCAATTAATTCTTGGAATGAAAAATAATACCATTTGCTTGTATTACAACAAACATTTGAAAGGTGGATTAATCACTAGATTAAAGAAGCATTTATATAAGAATAAAGGTGATATGGAGTGTTGTAAGAAAGTGAGTTGCAACTTGAAATGACAAATGAAAACTTTACTTAAAGTATCAGCATAAGAAAGATAAAAGACAAATACTGAACTACAAAATTTGTAGTAAAAATTTTTTTTATAGTGGGTAGGATGATAGTGAAGATGTTAAAGGTAGTTTTTTAACCCAATAAGAATGGAATGCTGCACTTGAAGTGAGGAAGAGAAGAAGATAAATGTTTAACCTTTTTACATCATGAACAACTCTTGAAGCTTAACTTTCAATTTGTAATGCTTTATAATCTAAACAAGCGGCTCATAATATAGACATAAGAATGGTTAGATGAAGGTATAGCTTAGGTATATCATTTAATGCTACCTAACTGAATATAAAACTCCTTCATTTGATAACTACATAGATAAACTTTTGAGTAGCTCTGCTTATAAAATAAATGGTTATATGGATGAAAGAAGAATGAATTAGGCAACTTACAAGTGTTCAATCATGTGTGATGATTGAAAAATAGAAGACAGAGCCTATTATTAATTTTTTGGTTTATTTAGCTAAGAAGACAATGTTTTTGAAGTCTAAGAAATGTTGATACTCTGTTTTAAATATTTAATGAAGTTGAGCTAGAAAATATTATTCAATTTATTATTGAAAATGATTATGCTTGTAGAGCACTTTTGAAAAAATTTCAAAGAAGGTATAATTCATTTATTAGACTTCTTGCACATTATATTTATGTGATATTGAAAAATATAGAATATGATAGATACTTTCCTATCATTGATAAAACTATGTAGAAAGTAAGAAAAATAATCAAGTTCATCTATGAGTTTGTTTGATGCAATTTAAAGCTTTAAGAAAGTGTGTTATTATCATTATTAAATTGAGTATAATTTATTGTAACTTTTAACAATTTAATTTTATTTGTTAATAGGACTTTTAATAGAATAAGTAGTTCTATAAATCCAATTTTTCTTGACCATATTTATTTTTTAACATATTGAGTTTCGAAGGAACTAAGTTTGATAGATGAGAGTGACTTGAAATATAATCTTAGATATGAAGGTATTGCTATGTCTTTTGGAATAATAAATTTGAATGATATTGATGATGAAACTCTTCTCAATGATAAAGATTTTATATCAAATGAGAATTAAAGTCAATGCGATTTGAACAAATATTCGATTGAATAAAGTTTTAAGTTTTTTCTTTTTCTCTTTTTTTTTAATTTCACTTGTATTGACGCACATGTTAAATTTTGAATATGAAATATAAATATAAAATATAAATATAAAATTTTTAACTGTAAATATTTTTGCTTCAAGTTTTGCTTCTATTTGGTTGTGTTTCTCGACATGAACTTTTGTTATAATACTTATCAAGTCACAAAATTTTATTATTCTTTCTATTTGATGTTTTGGTGTAATTATTCTTTATTGTATGATGAAATTGTAATATTTTAAGTACTTCACATTATCCTTAGTTTCATATACGTATGACGATTAAACGATACTTTTCTTATATTAGTTATGGTTATTCTTTATATGGGAAATATATGAAAAGTAATATTAATAGAAATAAAGAGGTAGTTGTTGTTTCAATTTTATGTTATTATAATTTTTGAATACATGGTTGATATAAAATTAAAAATTATATAACACAATATATTGAGATACTAAAGTTTTCAATTTAGTGAAATACTTTTCAAAATTTCTATAAAGCAGGTAAAAATGTTGTTTTTGAAGTGGATATCTATGTGAAATTTGGTAGACATATTAGTTAGAAATTTTTTTTGACTTGATTTATATAAAAGATTAGTCATTAAACATTAAATTGAAAAAATTTAACACTGAATTAAAAAAATTGAAAAGATTATGTACTTTTTAATTTACTATCTCTTTATTATTTAATAACATGTGGTGTGAAGAAAAATAATCATATGATACAAGTTCAAATTGAGATGCTATGACCTAAGTAAATATTGAGAACCCTTGTCGTCATTATTCAGATCATGTTACATAACTGAACAAGGGCTTTTACTTTGATATCTGTTTTCCACTGTGGCGGCCACTTCTTAGTGCTAGTAAGTCCATTCTTTGGGAAGAAATAGCTCCGGCGAAGTGTTCTCATTCTGTGGCAAAGCAGAGTATTGCTTTGCCATGCTCTTGGTAATTTTATTTTTCACTGAATAAAATTCTCTGCTTTTGGAGCCATTCATGAAATCTGCATTAGGTTGTCAATCAGAAAAGTCGTATGGTATGTGACAACTAAGAACTGAAGAGGATAGGAAGCTAAGAAGCTTAACCTTGTCGGCGTGATATCTCCAAGCCTAGCTCATGCACATTGAGGTTGAGCGCTTGAACAACGCGGGCAGGAAGGAGTACGCGAGAGCAAGCTGTACAGTTAACGCCTGTTTAGCCTAGTACATTGATTGTACATTTGCAATTGTACATAATGTGGAGCACATGAACTGTAACCCTGCTTTTTATGTCTAATGGATTCGCCATTCTATAACTCCTACCTTCCTTAAATCGTAGTAATGAATTATTCTAAAACGTACAGAACTGAATTCAGAGAACGGGCAACTTACTAGGCTTCTTGTTGTATTGGGAGTTGGTGCCTGCCCTTTGTGGCTGCGGGAGGAAAACTCCAGTTCCACATTCCCTTTTATGACTAGCAGCTAAAAATATTACTTGCATACCCTGTTCTCCGGATTCCCAATTAGAATCTAAGAATCTTCTTCTACCATTGTGTCTCGGGTTACACTTTGAGGGCTGTTCAAACATGAACACCGTTAGCACAAGGCAAAGATACTTGTCCCAATATTTATATTAATTTGCCAAAAATTGGGTTGATGAGATTATGGCTCGTCCCTTAAGCTAGCACCGAGCGTGAGAAAAGAAGATATACTGTATCTTGTCCGTCTTAATTCCGATTAGCTATCAATCTCTGTCACTCTACCTCAATATTTTAGAACGTGGAAGCTTGTCATAGTAACGGTTGATGTCAAAAATGATATGTGGCATGGATATCTTACAGGAGTCGTCGGAAACGGTTAATTAGCCGTTCATCCTCTTTGGTCAGTGCTTGGATTGGAATGGAACTGACGGCTAAACAGATACATATGCACTATTCCACAGTTCATTTCCTTGCAACCCACAAAGATTCCGACAAAAACGCTTGGAAAACAATGAATATGATAAGAAAACCTACGTACCAGTTGTAGAGGAAATCTAGGAAGATCACGATATTGGTGACGGTGCTGACGTTGCTTGACATATTCCTGGTTCCATTAGAAAGTGCATGAGTTTACTTTTAAGTATGGAAAAAAGACAGAGGAAGAGTAAGAGAGAGACGGATTATTTTGATTAAAAGACAAACCTTATTGTCCCATATTGCCTCGTCTAGAATATGAGAAGGTAAGAATGATATTACTTCGTCAATCCCTATTTCACCATCTCCTTGACCAGCCATGAACACTCGGACAGCAAAGCGACCTTCTAATCTGTTAATAGTCGAAAATGTTATGTTGAGCTCTGGACTGGAGAGATACGGAGGCTTTTAAGCTCCAACTTCTAGCCTGAAACATAGCTACGACGGAGGTTTAAATTGAAGCAAAAGAAAACAGACCTAATCTGACAGATTGTGGGTCCCCAAGGAAATAACTGATTATTAGGCCTCAATTTTCGACTATAATTACATATAAACCACGTTACCTTTTGGTAATGCCTCTATGGACCGCAACTTGTTTCAGATAGCATTTATAACACATACAACTACTGTCTTCTTTGACTTTGCAATTTGGAGAATTTCAAACCTAAGAAATATGTACAGTTTCTGAGTCTATATCCCAATTTATGAAGAGAGAGACTTCAAAAGATGTTCAAACTAAGCCTCGTAATGTAATATTTATTACTCATAATCTGAGGTAATAAACGGTTGGATTCAAATTTAAAAGTAAAAAGAAACTCAAGCATATGTACCATTTGGTAATTAATTGCTTTAAGATATAACATATTCTCTTTTTAGTAATGAAATCTGCGTATTTATTAGGAGTTTAATTCTTCTGTCCAATTTTATGGTGTCTTATTGTATCCAGTGAATCTTAGTCATTCATTTATGCGGGTCCCACATAAATAAACGTGAGACCCGTATAAATAAATGGCTAATATTCACTTGACACAATAAGACACCATAAAAACTGGACAGAAGATCTCGGTTGATTTATTAGACAGCAAATATTGGTGATATGCAAGGGTGAAGGGCAATTCAGTCACCGAAAATGTAGCAGACAGAAGCGAAAAGGTCATGAACGTAGGTTTAGGTTGGTGCAGACATTTTCCTGCTCATAACAAAACATTAAATAACACTTAGAAAATATAGGTGCGACAGTTGAGCCTTTCTCCCGTAATGTTTAGGAGAAAAGCACATGCTCTTAATTCCAAACCACCTCAACCACCCCACAAGTATTTAGGCT
Source organism: Erythroxylum citrifolium (assembly GCA_026284465.1). Taxonomy (NCBI): domain Eukaryota; kingdom Viridiplantae; phylum Streptophyta; class Magnoliopsida; order Malpighiales; family Erythroxylaceae; genus Erythroxylum; species Erythroxylum citrifolium. Next base: position 18,755,200 of record JANKOE010000004.1, read on the forward strand.
TTCGTTGAGAAAGTGGGACCCTTCAGACGTAATGATAAGTCCACGTGTCGGATCGGAATTCTGTTCATATTGGCAGATGCTAGCCCCTTTGGGAAAGGTGGCAGCGTTGGAGAAGAATGTGGTGATGCTGGTGAACCACTCCTGCTAGTGCTAGTTAATAATAGTTATCCATACGTTGTTTGGAGATATGCCTGGTTCTGTTGCGTAAGTGATTTCGTGAGAATTGAACAAGATAGAGTAGGTAGCCATCTGGCACCAAAAGCATCAGAAGAATGCACGGATTTATGTAAGATTGAATATACGATGGAATCAAATACCTAGTCAAAATTTCCTTTTCTACGAGAGGTAGGATACTGCAGATCTTAGAGCAATATCTTAGAAACTCGTAGGCCAAAATTTAGACGCAATTCAATATTGAACGACTCTGGATTGAATGATAATTAAAATTGGTTAAAAATGTGTTGCGTTCTTTCTTTTTTTTTCAACTTCTTTTTGAAAAATAAAGAATATTATTACTAGTCCAAGCTATAACACTTTTTCTTTTTTTAATTCGAGGAAACCTCACAGGCGGGCCAAGCGGATTCACCTATCAGAGGGCCAAGTGGTTACATCCCATCAGAGGACTAAGCGGCTACACCCTATCACGGAGGGCCTCATTAGTTCTCCACCCATAGATAAAACCCCGACTGCCCCAGGCTCTTACAAGAGGGACTAGCAAGGAATTGAATCTGGGACCTAACCGAAGCTAAGCCCCGCTCTCAACCATCTAGCCACACCCCTTGAGGGCCCAAGCTATAATACATTACAAGGAGTGTACTAAAATATAAATCATAGTCAAACTAAGTGATCAAGCTTAGCCATAAGGCTACAATATCCTAGAGATGGTCTAATAAGGCATGCTAGGAAATTGTCTCCTTAATGCCTTCGTGTGAATCAAACATAGCCAATATCGAATAGAAATTTAAATGTTTCATCGCTCCATCGTATCTTGAGAGAATGCAAAAATTGCTCCTCTAGTTAAACTTATCTGCCTTATCCAAGTAACATTTATTTAATTTACTAACTCGAGAAGGCAGGATTTGTCTTTGAATATTCGTTGCTTCCTCTCTAACCATATACTGTATACGATGCAACTAAGAGCCAAATGAGCTAACTTAAGATCATCTTTACTTAAGTTTATAAAGGAGATCTATTCAATTATCATTCTTCAATTAGTAGTTTGCTAAGTTGCATTTGGCTAGAGTTTCTTTCCATAACTGGCAGGAATAGGAGCATTCAAAGAACAAATGACTGATAGATTCAGTTAAAACCAAGCAAAGCCTAAAAATGGCTTTAAGTGAGTGATTGGAGACACACTTAACCATATCTAGAGTTGATAATCTTTCCTTAACTGCAAGTTATAGCAGAAAGGGTACTTTAGAAGCAAGTAGTTTATTCTAAACAATGGAGAACCAATTAACTTCAGGAGCTAATACTTTAAAAGCATCTGTGCAAGAAGATTTTACCTAAAGGATTCCTTTTAAGAACTTTATCACCTTGATTCAAATTAAGGGATTAGGAAGGGAAGCAACTTTGAAAAATTTTAGACAATCTGTTATTACATATCCAATTGCTTCCATTAATCATTACATTTACTCTGGCATTAGCAGGATATACTAAGATGATACATGAGTAGTTTGGAAACATGTTAAAGAGGAACAAGTGTGCTCTATTATCAGTCCATAACCACGTGTTAGACCATCCCTATCTTATACAATGTTAGTGGTTGTAGGCTTCTATTAGCTTCAAGATCTGCAGTGTACTCCTAAAGACGTCTTTCTTAGTTTTGACTATTAAGATATTAATATCTCTTAGGCAATGCTTATTCACCCATTTTATCTATAAAGATTCTTTAATATTGATGATTCTTTAAAGCCTTCGGTGATTAATAATTTGGTTACAAACTGGCCATATTTGATCTTTAAGCCCTGTACAACTTTAGGCAAACAAATATGCTTCCATCTAACCTTAAATATGGTTTAGAACCCGTATCCCTTGTTCATAGAAATTTCCTCAGAAGCTTCTCTGTGTCTTTACACAGTTTCTTAGGTAAAATTAAATGAGCAGAGCAATAAGTGTACAAATTGCTAGGGATAAAATTAGCAAGTTATAATTTACATGCAAAGGATAGGCATTTAGTGGTCTAACATTTAATTCTTCTTCTAGTCACATCAAAGAGTGATTGACAATCTATATATGAAATTCTCCTAAGGGAGATAGTCACTCCTAGGTAGGTAAAAAGAGGAGCCTTGATTGCTAAGCCTGAAATTTTAGCAAGTTTATTAGTTGAAGGAGAAGTATTTGTTGAAATCATTAGGAGACTTTTATCCTTACTGATAAAAAGTCCAGAAAGGGAGCTAAATTGATCAGTTGACCTCAAAAGGCATTCAATGGAAGTAATATTAGCACCATAATACAATAACAAATCACCTGCAAATGCCAGGTGAGTTATTCCCAAGTTTTTTACATTTTTTTGTTAAATTTGAATGTAATCTCTAAGTTTAATTTCTTATAGATAATATAAGATGACACTTCAATGCAAATGGTAAAGAGAAAAGGAGAAAGAGTATCCCTTTGTCTAATATATCTAGCACCCTTAAAAACGTGAGAAGCTTGACCATTGATGAGGAAACTATAGGAGGTTGTACATATAAATTATCTTATCTCAGAGATGAAAAGAGCTGGGAAACCTATTGCATTAAGAGATAATAGGATAAAGTCTTAGTTAACCATGTTAAATTCTTTATGGATGTTAATGTTTATATGATATTTGATTACTTTTTTTCTACGTTAATCAATATTGTAATAACCGCAAGTGCACAAAGCAGCTATGGCTAGTACCGGAAAGTACAAGTCGATCCTATGAAGACAGTGATTACAAGTAATTACCTTTTTTTTCCTATTATCTAACCTATAGATCAATTTTGTATTTTAATAAATAAAATAAAACTTAAAACAATTAAAATGAAATGAGCATCGATGTTGAACATATAAACACAGAATCACTTAGAAAACTAGTGATATCAGAAATTAGTATCTAGGTTTCGGATCCCCTTAAAAACCCTAAATTGATTAATCTTTTATTATGCAATTGTTTTATTGATTTATTGGACCATAATCTAGAAGATTTGTGTCATCCTATCTCCAGGGTTGCAATCAACTCCTTTTAATTATGGTAGATCTATTCAAACCTAGGATTTTTCAATATCAACGTATGAAATCAGATTATGATATAATATTCTCGGGTCTATTATAACATATTTTAAACACGTAATCGAATTACAATAGATCAATCAAAACAATTGTATTAAATAAAATAATTAAAACATATTGTAGCACAAACTAAGGTTTATCTAACCTAAACACTAAAGAAGTTTAGTTACATATAATAGAAAATGAAATCAAGCATAAACTAGAAGAAAAATAAATAGAAAACAATGAGTTTATAATTCTAAATCTCCCTTTCTCTTCTATTGAATGTTCTTGCAAGGTATAGGCTTGATCTTGTATTCTGTTGGATCTTCCAATGATTTCTTCATGTTTTCCACATTCCTATATCAATATTGTCTCTTCTGGACAATCTCCACGTCTAGAATCATCTCCAAAAGTCTGATCCCTTGAATTGCCTTCGAAAACAACTTTTATATGAAATTCTAGGGTTTTGGCCGATGCATGGTCGTGCATCAAGCAGTGCATAAGTAAGTTCTCTGAAAATCACAAATTTGTATGACCAGCGAGACATGCATAGGCAGATGCACGACAATGCATCCCTTTTGTGCATCAAATCTTCATTTTATCTTTTGTTTTCATCCAAATTCTTCTCCTTTAAGTCTGTGAAAGCAATTATACTTTGTAAACACACTTGAAGGAAATTAAGTACCAAATATGCACTAAAAATATAATTTATCAAGCAAAAATACATCAAATATGAGGTAAAAATATGATCAATTATGCATTTATCAAATATCCTCACACTTAAGTTTTTGTTTATCCTTAAGTAAACCATAATCAAAATCATAAATCTTACAATATCATTCCATCATCAATCTTGATCTATCTATTTATACTCTAAATCATCATATCCTATCGGATCAAATTAACATACAATTAGAATTAAATTAGACTACGATTAACTTTTCTAAGCAATATTTATAGTAATCACATCATATTCTCATTGAAGTCAAAAGAATTATTCTTTGCACCCTTACCAGACTGTCACTCAATGCACTTAAGTGTTTAGGATGAAAAGTATCAAGACTCTCAATCAATGCATAGTAGAATTCTTACCATAGATTTGCAATAAAATCACATCTCCACCACTTATGTCTGAACTAGAAACACAAATCTAAAGGTCTTTATACAAGTTGTAATATGACTTAGGTACGGTATTATTGAGATATAACAAGGTTAATTTGAAGAAAATTTACTACACAATATATTCCACGACTTGTTTACATATACAAATAGGTACTTTCAATGCAACTTTATAGGTATCATAAACTTATTCACGATTTTTCTTTTTTTGGTTTTTTTCTTTTGTTTTTTAATCAAACCAAACATTCAATACCACAATTCAAGAAATATTGGACCCTTCATAAATTTCAAATCTTAACAAGTAAATAACGTAAATAACCTTCAAGGTTCAAAATAAAAAAAGGTCTTCACAGAAAAATAGATAAAGGTTAATATGTAGGTTTAATCAATGAAAAAGGCTAAGGCTCAATTTGGTTATTCCTAAAGGACAAAATTATGGGTAATTATGGGTATGGTAAATATCAAAGAAATAGGCTAAAACAAGTTGTTGAATCTAAGTACCTTCATCATATCAATGCTTTTAATTTAACAAAAATGGTCTTAATATTTATAATAAAAGCAAGTTTTAGAATCATTCTACTATACATGATAACACACATGAAAGAATAAAAAGAGCTTAAAAATTTTGAAATTCACTCCTAGGCTCAAAAGTTCACAAAAAAGATGGGTATTATATGTGTAAATAATATCCAATATCATTCAACTTGAATATTTCAATGAATAATAAAAATATGACTTACAAAAGCAATTTTATTCTAGCTCTCAACCTTTTTCATAATAATTAAATCAATGTTCAACAATGAAATATATTATTGATGGACCTATTTCAACCAATTTAGAACATCAGTTAATAAAATTTAATAATCAAGGTTATAATAAGCTCAAAGAATTAAGATTCATTTAAACCCTTCCCCATACTTAAAGTTGTACATTGTCCTCAATATACACAATACACACATATACAAAAAGAGAGGATTTTTGGTACTTTCTTGATTACGCTGATTTTCTGATTTCAAATCCATCTAATTTTAAACTACATCCTTGAAAAAAATAAGAAAAAGAGATAAAGAGGACAAAAGAAATAAAAATAACACTATTGGGAACAAAAATAAAAGCATCATTAATTATAATGTTAGAGAAGACAAGATAATTAATGAAAAGGAAATGAAAAATATACACAAAGATAAAGAAAAAGGAAGAATATACAAATTAAGCATCTCCTTCATCTTGTGACCCTACCTGATACGTTGAAGATGGGTTCCCTTGGTGATGATCCCAGCTAGGTGGAGGAGCTGTAGAGTACGTGTCATCACCTGATGGTGGAGGTTGGAAGATAATGCCTAGACAACTTGCCATTAAGAGCATCAACTCTCCCATCCATCCAACTGTAGGTTGTAGCTCACTCATTCTCCACAAGTTATTGTCTCTCTAACTGATCTATCCTCAGCTAGTTTGGAGTAAGCTCCTTCGGTGTGATTACTGTCTGAATCTTTCACTATGAATCAGCTAGTTTGGACTAAGCTCCTTCGGTGTGATCTAGACTGGAATCGAGACAATCTGTTCTGGCGCTTTCTGAAGCTTCTGCCAGAATCAGCATGAGATTCATTCTGCCTCTTTCCTCTACCTTCCTGTCTGTGTTCTTTCTAACCATCCTTCAATAACTGTTCAATTCTAATTGAGGCTGCTCAGAGTTTTGTAAAATTGCCCAAGTTAGAGATGGCAAGTCTTGTTCTGATTTCCATATTCAAACCGTCCTCAAACAACCTATATTTATCTTGCTCAGTTGGAATCAATGCGGTCGCATACCCCCATTAACTCATTAAATTTTATCTCATAATCTGCCACTAAGAGTCTGCCCTACTTCAAATTTAAAAATTCCTTCATTTTTCTATCCATGTAAATCTTCGGCATGTAGTTCTCTCGGAACACCCTCAGAAAATCCTCCCAGGTCAAGCTACAAGGTCTGGTGGTGCTGCTCGGAACAATCTTCCACCACTGAAATGCATGACCTTGCAAGAGTGAAACTGCATAGTCAAATTTCTCATCTACCTCATAGTCCATCTGGTCGAACACTCTTTCAGTTCTCTCAAGCCACCCTTCTGCTTTAGCCAGGTCTGTACTTCCGTAGAAGTCCACAGCCCTTTGCTTTCTTAGCTTATCATATCTACTTTCTCGCCTCACGGGAATTCTCGGAGGCATTCCAAAAAATTCAGGTACATGAGACTTTATATTGGCTCCTAGTCCTACAGACTCCATGTCAGCTGATTCTCTAATTTGATCTCCTATGGAAGATGACCTATAACAAACAAAAGCTGTGATTATTGTCTGAATCTTTCACTATGAATCATATTGTTTTCCCTAAAGATGCCAAACCATGCTCTGATACAAAAAATGCAACATCCTACTAGCATAGGGTACATACCCAAACATTTAGGAACATTCAAGTACATATCCTATGATAATGGCATGTTAGAGCAAAAACAACTCCAATTTACACATGGCACCAACTAACATCATTTGAAAGTCAGCAAATTTTAAAATCATTCATTGCATTAATCTACAAATTTTTACACTGTTTCCTTAAGACAAATATTTACACAACCTCGTGCAGGTTCTAACAAAAACTACAAAATATAAGATACAACACTTCTGGGGTCAGCTGACAGACCTCTGAGCTATGACTTAGTCCAAAACGTTCTTCTAATTCTGTCTAAAGAACTAGGTCTCCGGTCTCGTACCTGAAAAACCACATTGCAATTTTTATGAGTTTTGCGAACTCAATGAGTGAACCATCATTGACGATTTCACCGGATCACAAACACATAATACATATGTCGCAACACACATTCAGATCATAAATACATACTAGATGTTCACACAACATAGTATATCATAAGATCACACAATTTACATTGCTAAGTATAGCAAATAAATCACATCAATTTATCACTCATTCAGCTTTGCAAATCATTCAATAAATTCAGTCTTATCATATTATATGCATGAGACTCATATTCTTTCTTATTGTTGTGATCGAGTGCCTATCACAAACTTATACAAATACTGACCCATAGGGCTCAGTCAAACAGAATCACAGAGCATAGTTCTACGTGCAAAATTAGAAATCACGGAGCAAAGCTCTATATGGAAGTGCTTCATACCGGCAACTCAAGTTACAACGCCTTTATCTGAGCATGCATTTTATGAAATGCAACAATTTCAAAAAACTCATATATCACAATCTTATACAAATGCTCAGACAAGATTTCACAGTCATCGGACCTAAGCCCGACATTCCACTTCCTTTGAGAATCAAATCTCAAATTCATATCAAATCAAAACACTCCCAATACATGCCCAACTAATAAACTCCTCGGACCTCAAGTCCGGAATCCAGAAACAACTCACAAACAATTCGATAATAATGGAAGTGTAATAAATCAAATTAAATTCAAATCAAATCAATCCTAGGAAATCATCTTGGTTGACTCACAGTAAGCTCCAATAAGTTATTTCCTGGATGGTCCCGCAATATCCGACTGACGTCCGATGTGCTCCTCTAAAACATACACAACACATTCACAAATATCACATTTTTGTACAAATGTACAAGTGTTCTTTTATGCACATCAATGTGTAGAAAGTATGCACAATGCATGTTCAATGACAATTCTGGGTATCCTATTGAAATTCTCATCATCGAATCGATCAGATATCAAAGCCCTCATTACAACATTTGGTACTTATAATTTGGGCAAAACTAAAACAATGTGAAATCAATTACATAACCTAATTGACCACTTCAAATTTTCTACTCATATGATTTTGGGTCAACTTTGCATAATTAATCTGATAGGGTAAGTGACAACATTAGGCAACACTTCCTTCTGAAAAGTTGTTCTACAGTGTCTTAAGTTTCTAACGCCTCCAAGATCATTCAATTTGATTTAGTATTCAATGAGTTATGCACAAAATACCACAGACTGTGCACATTTGAACTTTTGGCTAGAACATGATCATTCTCTCTTATTGTACAACTCATATCTTTTAGCTCCGATATCCAAAAATTACAAACTTTATATCAATTGAAAGATAAAAGAATAAGCTACAACTTTGATGAAGACAACTCAGCCTAATTCAGCCCACATCAATACAGTTTATTCAATAACCACAGGACATAATTTCTGTCCCTGACAGTGCTTCAGCTTAACCTACAACTCACTTACATGCCAATTTTGAAAATCTTAGAGGCAGAATTAAAATTCGACCTCTTCACAAAGTTTGTAGAAATATGTCTCTAGTTTAATATGAATAAAAAACGAACTCATTCAGAAATCTACAGCTCAAGTTATATTTAGAAAACCGAAGCATGATCATGAAAATTTCCAGTTCATCACATTCCAGTAGACTTCCAAACTTTCATCCTATCAATCACTTTCAAGTCAATTCATATAATTCTAAATTTTTACGGAGAGAAAGAAAAATGTCTTAGGAATCCATTGGTCTAAGTTTCAAGTCATTTGGAGTTCAGATACAAAAGTTATAGACAAAACACTGAAGGTTGTTCAATGAAAAACTCTAGTTTTTTTAACCCATACATGCATCAACCACCTTTTACTGTAGAATCACGTTATTCTCCACATTTTTGCAGCAACTCTCTTCCATCTTCTTCCTCTCTTCTACTTAATTTATCATCACAAATTTATACCCTTACATTTACTCCATTTTTACACCCATGCAACTTATCTTATGCTAAAACAACTCAAAATGCAACATTAGTTAGAAATGCCAAAACCATAATTTTTTTCAATACTATTCATCATCTTCTTCACCAAATTGCACTTCCTCTCTTTTTCTTCTTTTTTTGTTGTTTAAGTTTCTTACTTCTAAACCATCCATTCCACATTTCCATATCTAGAAAAATCTTGGCAACAAGTTAGACTCAAATACACTTTAAACATTTAACATTCGAAGTTTCATAAATTTCCTCTCTCTCTCTACTGCGTTTTTCCAACTTCTGCATGTTTTTTTTTCTAGCTCCAAAACTCACATCATCACTATCTTAAAACCCATTGTTTCTCAAACATGCAAAAACAACATATCCATATTCTTTCATTTAATTCTTTCATCACCATCGAAAGTACATTTCTTAACCACACAAGCATATATTTCTTTACACGGTAAAACATCATTAAATCACTTACTTGATTTAACTCTTACAGCAATGAGAATGAAATCACTAACACAAAGAGAATCACATTTAGCTATTCGATGATAAAGAATAGGGAAGAGAGCTGCAAAGTTGAGTGTCTCGGTGCAAAACAAAAGTTACTGTCAACTCTTCCTAACCAAAACACAATAGCACGTGTATTCTTGCATGACTCCCACGTATCGCTCAAACAATCAGCCACTTGTCACCACATATGTAAGCCGCTGTTGCGGTCTAAACATAACAATATAAATTAAATTTTATCTAGACCAATCAGAGGCAAGTGCACCCCGTCGACAAGTAATAAAAATCGGTAAGA